>JANHFM010004482.1:95461-106295 GCA_032468115.1 Grayia smithii
ACCGGATCGCCGAACCAATCGGCACAATCGCTACCGGATCGTGCGATCCGGTGCGATCCGGTAGCATTTCACCCCTGAGTTGGAGCCAATGAGGGTCCGGGTGGACCAACGCCCCCTGGCTAAGTGAGGCAACACCCTGAGGGATCCTCCAGAGTGGAGCCACTGACATGGTCTTGAGGGCGAACCAAGCTCTCCAGGCCAGTGAGGAGCAACAAGGATGACCTCCGCTTGCTCATCCAGAATCTTCTCCATCACCCTCAGTAGGATGGCTAGCAGAGGAAATGCATAAAGAAGCGTTCTTGGCCATGGCCTCCAGAGCGCGTCCATTCCCTCCGTCCTGGGAGCTGGAAAACAGGTATAAAAATGCAGCAGTTGTGCATTCTCTAGGGTTGCAAATATATCCACCTCCGGGATATGGTCCAAAATATGATCTGTCAGATCCTGGAAGAGGGATGGGTGCAGGTGCCACTCTGCATGGATGATGGCCCACCAGCTGAGGCAGTCCGCCTGCATGTTGAACGCCCCAGAGATGTGTTCTGCTGACAAAGTTTGCAGATGGCGCTCCATCCAAAGGCCTAGCCTCCTGGCCTTGAGCATAAGACTCGTAGATCTAGTGCCCCCTTGATGGTTGATATGTGCCTTCATGATCATATTGTCAGTCAATACCAGCACGTGGCTGTCCATGACTGACTGGCAAAAATGTCGAAGAGCAAGGTAAATGGCCTGCAGCTGCAGATAATTTATGCTGTGTTGCAGGTCGCGGCCCAACCAGTGGCCCTGAGCAACCTGTGCCTCCCAATCGATGATGTGCCTCCCAATCAACGAGGCTGGCATCTGTCATTAGCACCAGACGCTTCGGCTCGAGGAACAGCATCCCCGTGGAAATGCCCAGAGACCGCCACCAGATGAGGGATCTGCAGACGTTTGGATGGACCTGGATCCTTGTTGAGGAATTGCCCTGTCAGTCCTGCTGACCCCGCTGTCTGGACCCAAAAGATTGGAAATGGGATGAAGCCGTGCTCTAGTCAGATCCCCAGTACTGAGGTCTGCTGTAAGGGACAGAGTAGTGGAAGTCTGTCTTGTGGTGAGCTCTCGGCAGAATTTTTCTCTTGTCCTTTGTCTCTATAAGAAGAGGGTCCAAGGCAGATCCAAAAAGGTTGACCCCCCAAAAAAGGAGCTGAGACTAAGTGCTATTTGTGGTGAGTGTCTGCCAGCCAGTGTCTCAACCACAGCAACCAATGCGCTGCTATCGGTGATGCCATCAATTTGGACAAAGTGCGCAGAGTTGAACATCATGTCTGCAGAGAACTGGACCACTGCAATCGCTTTATTCAGATCCTGTTGCAGACAGCTGTCCTCCAGCAGCAACTTGTCATGCAGCTGTTGTAGCCACACCAGTGTTGCTCAGTTGAGGTGAGCCCTCTGTAGAGCCTGATCTGAGCAACGCTCCTCAGGGTGTAGATGCTCCTCTGGCTCACCTGGAATGGTGGAGTTAGGCAACAGAGCGGTGACCGGTGCATTGACAAGGGGACCTGACAAACTGCCCTTGGGCCTTGAAGGTCCTTGATGGGCACAATACCCATAGGCTGGTGATGTATGAACAGCCTAATGCCCAATACAAGCTGCTATAATGGAGCGTGAAGCTGCTGATGCTGCAGCTCAGCTGTAGAGGGCTATAATAGAGCGCAAATCTCTTGACACTGCGGCTCATCTGTAGAGGGTGAATGAGGCACCTAAAATGGCTGCCTGGCCTCACGCTGATGAAAGGGAGCGGTTGGCTCATGGAACGGTGATTCCAGGAACCTGGGAGAGCGCAGAGTAGATGGAAACTGGTAGACGTGCAGGGCTAGATCTGTGGCAATCCACACAGAGTTAAAAGAGAATCAGGTGGCTGTTGGTTAATAAAATGACTGTCTGACAAGCCCTTAAGGAGCACAAAACTCCTGGCGTGCTTAAATAGCAGAGTTGGAGTGTGAAGCTCCTGCAGCATCTCAACAAACTAGGGCTGGAGCGCAAAGCTCCTGTAAGTCTCCCCCAGAACAATGAAGGAAATATCCTCCAGGACAACACTCACAATACAATTCAACAAACACTCACAATCCAATCCAGCAAGGAAAGAAGAAAATAGGCTGGAAATGGAGCATGAGGCTCCTGAAATTTTAAACCCACATTCCTGAGGGCTGCTGTTAGAAAAGCCGCTGAAGGCCAGGTGGATTGAGCCAAAGGTCTGTAGAGAGTCCAGCAAAGGAGCATGAAACCCTAGAAGCTCTGCCCAGGCAATCAGCGCACACACGGCTCTCAAAATGGCCACTGGGCCACATGGTGGGAAGTTGGAGCATAGAGCATCTAAGGCCACAATCCCAGGAGGCTAGGAGAGGGCTAGAAGGCCAGAGCTGAGGAGGCTTGACCATCGGGCAGGGGCCACTATAGAAAGATGGCCTGATGAGGGAGCACAAAGCTCCTGAAGCATTCCCGGAATGCAGAGTTGGAGCATGAAGCTCCTATAGCGATAGGAGGCTCGACAAATGAAGTCAGGCAGCAGCGATGACCAGATGGCTGCCTGACAAGCACTGAGGGAGCGCAAAGCTCGTGAAGCAGTTCCAGAATGCAGAGTTGGAGTGTGAAGCTCCTGCAGTGATAGGAGGCTTGACTGCCAGGCTGGGGCCACTGTGGGAAGTCAGCCCAAACTGTCAGCGAAGTTGGATGGCAGAGATGACACAAAATGGTCACCCAACAAGCCCTGAGGGAGCGTGAAGCTCCTACTGTGGTCCTATAGTGCAGAGTTGGAGCGTGAAGCTCCTGCAGCATTTGGCCTCTGCAGTCAAGGAATAAAACAGTCCCAGCGCGACCTCCGCTCAAGAAAGCCAAAATCCACAAGCCTGAATGGAAAGGCCTGGGTGACAGTGACAGAGCAGAAGCCCTTTCACAGACAAGGGACAGAGTCCCCCACACTCCCAGGAAAAAAAAACCCCAAGGAGTACTCACAAAACCACAATAAACTAGCCAGGAGAATCCAGAATGGAAAGTAAAAGAAACAGCCAGAAATTGGTGAGAGGAAATTCCCACACGTCCATCCAGTCTGAAGGGCTGAGCTGTAACCTGGAGCCCCTAGCAACAGGGACGAGACTTAACTTTGACAGGCTCAGTCCTTCATCTGAACAGACGAGCACAACCCATTCCTGGCTGCTGTCTCCACCAATACGGAGAATATAACACACTTATTAAGAACCATTGTCCTGTAATTTTGAATGGTTGCTGAATGTATGTCTGTTAGTCAAGGACTACTTGTATTCTATTTAAAACATATTGTAATCTTTGATTAGTGTTAAGGAAATTTTCTGTCAAGGCAAAAGACAATTATATTTTATTTTAAATGGAAGAATTGGGAAAAGTATACCAGGAACATCCATCCATCCATCTGATTTTTATCCTACTTTTATTACTTTAAAGTAACTCAAGGCAGCAAAGATATATAATAGTGCTTCCTCCTCCTGTTTTCCCCATAATGATAACCCTGTGAGATGGGTTGCTACATCTCATCATCACCATCCTGCATACAGATTCTTTTTTAAATCAAGCAGACAATATAGAAAGGAAAGGAAATAATAGAAGCAGTGATAGAAAGAACATCTTGATGCAATTTAATGATCAGGTGGTTGAGTAATTAAAAGTTGCTAGACACAGTACTAACTGATAAAAGTACAAAAGTCTTGTAAACAAGAAGAAGTTTAAACATTATATGCTTGTGGTCAGATATAGGTGAATCTTAGTTGAGCTTTGTAGGAGAGATTTTAATCTCTTCAGTAGCTTGAGAAAGATCCAATAATGTTGAGGAGGTATTGAAATAATAATGGAAAATCAAGGAGGAGAAGTCAAGAATAGAGGAACGGGTTGGAAGAAATATGGATGCATACTTCCAAGATGGTCATAAATAAAACAAAGGAATGAGAAGAGGCTTTTCTTTTACAGTAATATAAGAGTAAAAAATTAACAGAAAAAATATATAGCCATATAACATTTCTATAACATAAGTAAACATTAAAGGAGGACAGCTATGTTAGTCTAGAATGGCAAAATATCAAGAGGTTGGTAGCACTTTTTCTGAATAATGTTGTTAAGAGATATACACTTTTGTGAACTACAGCTCATTTACTCAAAAACATGAAGTGACTCAATCGATGTAGGTTTTAAATAGAACACCAGCAAGATCAAAGAATAAATCAATAAAGCCAGATCAATTTCCATGGGATCTATTAAAGGAACAGAATATTAGAACCAAGACACTACAGTTTCAGTTTCAGTTAAAACCATTTAAATACATTATGAATAAGTTACAGCCCATGTTGTACAATGTTCTACATGTTCTACAATGACATGGCATTTTCTCAAGCCCATACTTGAATATCCAGCCTGAATTTTTTTTCCAAAACCAACAAGAAAAAAGATAATGATGTCAATATGGTAACTAGATCCTGCAAGCAGATACTTTCTTTGATTTGTCCCCGTGTATACTAAGAGCACTATCATGGGGCCCAACAAATACAAAAAGAAAATTAGAGATGGCTATGTATGCCATTAGCTGCCAACAATGCCTTCTGAATTTTACATAGAATAAATTGGACAAATATTTTGCAAAAAAGGATTAATGACAACAAGTTTGACATCAGGACTCAAAACAAGGACAATTAATAAATATCAGAACATTTCAATCTTCCAGCATACTCCACAGCAAACCATAGTGAATTTTTGGGGAAAATAGGTTTTTAACAACAAGCAAAAAATTGTTGAAGATACTTTAAAAGATTTCAAGCAATTTCAAAAGATGTCAACAAATGCAAATGGTTTTTAACGTTATAATTGTTAATTGATAAAGTTGTCTCACATGTAATATTCATGTTCATAATCAATCTATATTCTAATTCCTCCCCCTGCCACACAAACTTTTTTTAAAATTTAATTTTATTATTTTTACACTGCCCATATCATATAAGTGATTCTGGGTGGTTTCCCTACCACCACATCCCAGTTTCAATCCTCCTTGTTAGCCTTCCCAAATAGGCTAGAGAGGAAACAGATCAAATAAGCTAAATTCTACTTTATTGCAGGCCTATATTAGCAGAACCTTGCAAGTCTGAAAGTACAAATGTATAATCTTTTTTTCAACCTCGCAAGTGAAAGAGGGTCTTTTCTGAGTTTTTTTCTCTGGTCATTAAACAACTATGGGCTCTCCCCTCTTCTCTGGGCAACATCTCCCCCCACCCCCAAGATCATTCCCTGGGCAACATCTCTGCCAACCCTGCCAAGATCATTCCCATGTACCATTTCACTATTTATGCCTCTGATAAAGTGAGCTGCAGCGGACATAAGATGGAAAAGGAAAGAAAGTGTTGAAGAGGATTCTTTATTTTCTAAACCATATGGCCCCAAATTCTTTAGTTGATTTTTGTATGAAAATAATGTAATAAATACTACTTTAACTATGAATAATGATAATAGCAACAATAATAGATAGTCCCTTTGATTCTTGGGGGTGTGGTGGGGTGGGGTCAATATTGCCTACTTTGAAGAACTTTCCCCTAAATTATATTTTTGTGTTCTACTCCTTTCAGGTTACTCTGCTTCTTCATTCGTCCACTCAAATATATCTACAACATCACATTCACTGTGCAGGGCTCTGAGAATTTGAATATCAAGCAGTCATATGTGATTGTTTGCAACCATCAGACAAATTTTGATCTTCTTGGTATGTGGCTAGGTATCACATCTAGAATGTTGTATGAGTATTTTGAATTAGATTCCAAAAGATTTGAATGTTATTAATGGCATTTATATTCTCCTCTCAATCTCCTTTTCCCATGGGTAGAAGGCAAGATAAAAGCATTGAATCTAAGTAAAGAGAAGCTCCCAGTTTTAAAGAGATGTTTGTCCAACTAAAGTCAACAACTAAATCTGAGTTTTGCAATATTTTGATGCATCCAGATAAAGTTGCAAAAATTCAGATGGAAATTATTGACAACAGATCTATCTGCTTGATCTTTTTTTTTATAAACTTGGCAAATTATACAAGATATCTCAAGGTAAAAAATGCACGTGGCTTGATGCTATTAGAAATTTAACAATCCAGATTTTATAAATAATTACCACTATGTATGAACTTTCTACTGGAATTCTATTGATCTCTAAACAAAATAACAAGCAATTTCTTTGTATATGAATGCATAACTTGATGCGTCTGTGGTTTTTCAGCATTGTATAATACTCATACAGCCACCTCCATAAATGCATGCATACATCACATTATATTTTGTATTTACTTAGTGAAAGCCACACACTATTCAAGGCCATGAAAAAAACATACTGAAAAGTTACTGATTAAAACTGATTATCTGTAAAATAAGATAGCCCACTTAATATTGACTCCCATTTGCATAGAGCAACCATTATGTTGCACTTAGAAACACACCATTAGATGTAATCCTACATCTGTTTGCTTAGTAACCTTTCAAAGTTATGACAGAGCCCTCCAAAACCTACTTATAACCCCATTTTGAAGTAATGGAAGCTGGAGTACACCTGCAGTCATTCGTCTTTATGACTGTCAACAGGAATGCTGCAGCAGGCCCCTATCTATCTCAACCCCTATCTCACCCCATTGAGTCCCCACAGACCTTGGGCCTGCTTTTTTCTCCCACTGGTCCCTATGAGCCTTGGACCTGCTTTCCACCCTGCAAGTCCTCCTCCTCTCCTGCCCTCTCCCATCGTGCACTTACTTTTAGAAAATAAGAACAGGGCTGTGGATTTCACGATAGGGAAGAAGGGCAGGTCACTTTGTCTCATTTTGTCTCTGTGCTGCGTGGCTGCATCCCAGAAGTGATTCACATCCCAGAAGCGATTGCATGCAAAGTGCGTTCATGAAGAGAACCGGTGGTAACTCCGGTTAGAACCCACCACTGAAACAGGTCCAAGGTCTGTGGGAACCCTGAGGGGTGGGAAGTAAAGCATGGCATATCTCAAGGGGTGGGGGAGGCATTGGAATGTCCAGGCCCCATAAGACAACCTGTGCTTTACTTAATGATCTGCACAGTCATTTAATGATTGCATCAGAGAGAGCAAGGGTGATGACCATCACAACTTGCAACCGTAGCAGACAGACTCATGAGTCAAGGACTACCTGTAAACACCTATATTGTCTTCTCTCCTTTCAATAGATATAGCCAAAAAGTAGGAAGGAAAGAGAGGAAGGAGAAAGAAAAAGGAGATAGACTGAGATAAAACAAGCATCTGAATGAGAAAAAAGGGGGAAAAAGTTCTATTAAAAAAAGGATTAAATTCATCAGTCTTCCCAAGCCACCGTCTATCTCAAAAGTCACCGAGTTTTTCAGAACAGTGTTTTGCACCACTTACCAATTCATTTGTTTGTTTAGTATGTATTTCATAAACTACAATGACTGAGTTCATACAAATAAAACAAATCATATTATTGCTTACTACAGTTTGTAAACACAGACTAAATTACTTTGTCTTCCCCTCTTCCCAACCCCAAAATTGTCCAGGAGGTTGATTTGGGAGATATGTTAGGGAATAATATATCTGGTTCAGGGGTGGGTTCTACTTACCTTTCCTACCAGTTCTAAAGGTGCACGCGCTTTGCGCGTGGTTGGGGTGCATGGTGCGCGCATCTGGCGCGCACACTTTGTGCACGCATGTGCCAGACAGGCACTCCTGCGCATGCACAGCTTTTCTTGACCAAAAAACATCAAAAAAGTTTCCTGCGCATGCGCGCAAGCGCACTCTGCACGCGGAACGGTAAGTGCGGGCGGGCAGTGGTCCAGGACGCGTAGAACCAGTTCGGTGACGTCACAGCGTCACTGCTACCTATTCAAGTGAACCGGACCGAACCGGGGGCAACCCACCACTGATCTGGTTGTTCAGATTATTTGAGCCATTGCATTCTAATTTTATTTTATTTTATTTTATTTTATTTATTCATTCATTCATTCTTCTCTCTCTCTCTCCCCACTCCCTCCCTCCCTCCCTCTTTTCTTTCTCTCTAGCAATGGCAGAGATCCTGCCAGAGCGCTGTGTACCAATTACCAAAAAAGAGCTGTTATATTGGGGGCCTCTGGGTTTCTGTGGTTGGTTATGCAACTTAGTTTTCATTGATCGCAAGAAGCAGCACCAAGCAAGGGACACCTTAGTACACCTTGCAGAGAGGATGCAGCATGAAAAGGTGAGCATTGAAAGAGAAATTTGGGAATATGATTTTATTTTGGGAGAAGCATGAAAATGGGAGAGTTCTAATTATTGTTGGAAAACTGCTGCAGCTGTTGCTATGGTCTATACTTCAAGGTGAAAGCTATATATTTTGTTCACAGAAGATCCCAAGTTCTAGTATTTACAATTAGAACAGTGGTTCTCAACCTTCCTAATGCCGCGACCCTTTAATACAGTTCCTCATGTTGTGGTGACCCCCAACCATAAAATGATTTTTGTTGTTACTTCATAACTGTAATTTTGCTACTATAATTGTAATGTAAACACCTGAAAGGCAGGTGTTTCCTTGACCTTTCTCACAAGCACAATGGCCCACATGTAACGAAAATCAGAGTCTATGGAGCCTACTTGGAATAGGACCTATTAGACTCGCCTGGAGACGGATAGAGGAGTGGTGTCTCGGTTCCTAGGACCATCAGAAATATATGTTCTCCGATGGTCTGAGGCAACCCCTGCGAAAGGGTCGTTCGACCCCCCAAAGGGGTCCCGACCCACAGGTTGAGTACCGCTGAATTAGAAGGATCAAGTGAGAAGTCATTTTCTAACTGAAATCTTGAAGAGTCATTGCCAGCCAGAGAAGACTGAACTTGGCTAAATGGACAGGGAATCTGACCTGGTATATGGCAACTTCCTTTTCTCCAAGTGTTTTTCCCCTCACCTAACTCACTTTCAATGGGTGGATGTTTGACTTTAATCTTTTATAATGAAAGCTTTGCTAGTTGAAGTTTATAAGTATTTGAAT
This sequence comes from Grayia smithii, assembly GCA_032468115.1. NCBI lineage: Eukaryota > Metazoa > Chordata > Lepidosauria > Squamata > Grayiidae > Grayia > Grayia smithii. The sequence continues at coordinate 104,478 of JANHFM010004482.1, forward strand.
TCCAACATACCTGGATGGCACCTGCTTGGGAAAGATAGCCATAGGACAATAATTTTAAAAACCTGCATCCTATATGTACTACAACAAATGCTCCTAAGAGCCCAGATTACCGTAAACCTCTTTTGTCTGCAGGGGAAGGAGCCCTGAAATCAAGAATGCTCTTATGTATTGTATGTGTGTATCTTTGTTAAAGGACTATTAGCTCTTTGAACCTACCTTGCTCACTTAACTGGAAGGACAAAGTGATATATGGATGCTGAAGCTTTTAGAGATGATTGCCTCCTCTATTTTTTTTCCCTTCATTATTATTCTCAGCTTAGTTCCAATACTATTAATGGTGAGAATGTGAAGGAAGCTAATTTATGTTACCATCTTACTATAAAAAATTAGCCTCTTCACCACTCTTCTTTTATATGGCATCTTAAACAATTAGCCATTGAATATATTACATCTCAATGACCACACATGGAGGAAACCAGTACATCTCATTGTATCTGAGTAGTGATTCTGGATCTTTCATTTTAATACGAATACAACCTCTTGCCAACCTGACTGAATGTCAAAGCAGGATTACATCCAGGCAGATCTTGGATGGTGGCTTGCTAGGAAATCCTAGTGTTTACTAGACTGCAAAATTAGAAAAATATCCCAGAAGGTAGCACTGGCAAAACATTTTCATACCTGATGCCAAAGAAATAATTCAAATATGTCCATGTAGTTACCAGAAACTCAGCTGGCTTAAAGGACATAGTTCTGCCACTTTTATCTCAATTTCAGTATTAAAGACGCTTTATCTCTGTCTGAATAAAAGACAGATGGTGGTATTTAGTGCTTTAGGGAGAACAGAATAGAAATAGAAAGCTTGCTTCAGAGGAGCAAATGGGCAATGCTGGGGATTGCTAATATGGAGGCAAGAAAGCATCCAGACCAGGGTGTCTTGAAGCCTGGAAGAGATTTTCTACCTCCCCTCCCCTCCTAATATACCCAGGCTTTTAACTGATGCAACCTTTACCAAACACAGGAAGGCAATAATAATCTAAGCATACTACTCTTGGACTGTGCCTTTCTGGAATCACTAATCTATTACTATGAGGGAAAAAATTAGACTAAGAACCTTAGATCTGCCATTCATTTAGAATTTAAAGATGAGTGATTGAAGTCAGGCATCACAAAATGGCTCCCCGGAAAACTGGTCTGTTCCCAAAATGGCTGCCACTCTATCCACATCCCTCACTAAACACCTGTTTACCTTTACCAAAAGATGAAAGAGTTCCTTCCCTCTACCACCCGATGATTTCTAATATCCTTGCAGGACCTTTGCAACATATGTTTCTCCCTTTCTTATTTTGAAAATATGTTTAAGAAATGAGGTGGGTGGGAGACTGCTGAGACCAATTGAGTGTGATTTATTCATAGGTAGCATGTTGTTTATTCCTGGTATGAGAGGATGAATTAAGGGGAAAACTCCAGGTATTTTTGAGAAACAGTAAAGATGAGTAATATAGCCAACTTTCCCAGATTTCCTTACTTTTATGAATTCAACAGGAAGGCTGCAGAGAATCTCTACTTGTCTATTTTAAAAGCAAATATCCTCACTGTTACTCTTTTTTTTATTGGGACCTATTCATTCAAAGGTTAGGACTTGAATCCATTTTTCTCCTCCCCTCCACCATTTCTCGTTCAACCTGGGGTAGTTAGCATAATGCTGAGGCCCTGGTAGCGTCCTGGGATCGGGCTGCTGCTGGGGCTTTAGACCGAATCGCGCCTTTGCGGCGTCTGGACCAGCGCAGATCCCGGACAGCTCCGTGGTTTAATGAG
>JANHFM010004483.1:41747-52491 GCA_032468115.1 Grayia smithii
AGTGGGGTGGGAATGAAGATTTTGCAATATCCTTCCCCCAGGAGTGGGAGGAAATGGAGATTTTGCAATATCTTTCCTCTGCCATGCCCAGCAAGCCATACCACGCCGACCAAGCCACACCCACAGAACCGGTAGTAAAAAAATTCAGATTTCACCCCTGGATGAAACCCAAGGGTTGATGTAAGGGTAGTGAATTTGTTTTACATAAAATAAATATTGGAATATTCAGCATGATTTTTAAGTCACAAGATATTGCAAAATAGGAAGTAATTTAATCTTTTTGAACTAGAAGCAAGTAATTTTTCTTCTGAAGGATCAACATCCAATTGCAAAAGAGAAACATGCTATAATACTTTTTTTTGTGACAAAATTGAAATGTTATGGTTTGCAGTAGTGGTGCTGCAACAAATAATCATTTTTTAAAAACTGTAAGAAAGAGAAAAATTAATGTACTGATGGACAGTAACTACTTTCTTCTAATCTATAAACATCCAAAGAACATTCTTTGTGGATTTTTCTTTATAACAGTAATATAAATTGCCAAGATAATTTAGAGATACAATGTGTATAGTGTTTAAAGATTTTTTAAAATCTATTTTTTATAGATTCTTTTTTTCTATTTTTTAAAATTATTTTCTAAAATTGTTGTATTTCTAAAACATACCCTGAATAATTACAAAATAACTTTTTAATATCTCTATAATGAGTATTGTATAACTGTTTGCATGTTTGCTTCATAGATACAGTATCTGATCTTTTCTTAATCAAGGTTGTTAGTGAAGTAGCAATTGATGAGGCAATGTGTTCTAGAGATTGAAGTGTTGAATGAAGAACAGGGAGCTCATTATCAACATGAAAGTTCTCTGGGTGATTTTGGTTCCACCTTCCTTTCACAGGATTCTTCATGTAAAGGTAGAATTGGAGGAGGGAGTGCAAGGTGCCCTGCTTCAAATTCCTGGAGAAAAACTGGAATATAAATGTAGCATATTAAGGATGATGGCTGTTTCTTCTTATAGGTCTAAATATTGAGAAATCTGTTAAAGATCTTCAGCGCTGCACTGTTTCACTGACTCGATACCGCATAATGGTCAAAGAGGAGGTTGATAATTCAGTAAAGAAAATTAAAGCTGCTTTTTCTGAATTACATAACTGGTAAGTAGAATGTTTTACAAAAGATACCATTCTGCTCTCACTCTATAAGGAAGACTTTTTTGCTGCTTCAATTGACTACTCAATTTGATATTCCCGCACCTTCATTCTAAGTAAGTAGGAATGGTCTATATTTAAGACCATGGAACAGCTGCTATGGTGTTTCTTAGTTTTTTCTTTATGTGGACCACTTCATCACCAGCTTAAGATTTTGTGGATTATCACAAAAATCAGGAACCAGACAAATGGTATTGAAGCAAGAATGTTTTCCACATAAAAAGGGGTGTAGGGGTGTAGTGAATGGCATTGCTGTAGACTAGATTTAGACATATTTTATCCTTTCTCTCTTCTTCAATTATTTACATATTTTGTCTATTTCTTACTTTCTGTGCTCTGCATGACATTGCTTTCCCCAAAAGGGAATACCATAATGGAATGTGTTCATGGTCACAGGCACCTAACTTTTAAAGTATCATAGACCTGTACTTTAGTCTAGTCTAATACATACTGTGGTATGCTAGTCATTTTCTAACATATAACCAGTGGTGGGATTCAGCCAGTTCGCACCACTTTGGGAGAACTGGTTGTTAACTTTCTGAGCAGTTTGGTGAACTGGTTGTTGGAAGGAATCATTAGGGCAGAGAACCGGTTGTTGAATTATTTGAATCCCTCCACTGCATATAACAGTATATATTAACAATCTAAATAGTTGAAACCATGTGTATTTTTTATTAAAACCCTCAGTTTTACAGTATATAATATGCTATAAACATTACAGTCAAAATCATTCTTTATGAGCTGAGAACTGCAATGCTTGGTTTTAAAACATGAAAAATCAGAAACCTGGCAATACTGAGCCATACATTAGCTTAACTCTGCAGGTATTGTTTCCATAAAGAACAGATGTCGGAAAGAGTCTGGTTGCACTATTTATGACTACAACATTTTATTATGAGGGAGAAGCTTTTATAAGCAACAGGTCACTCCATCAAATGTATAGAGTAAAGCTAAACTGATGTAAGATTTAAATACTTGGGAGAGGAGGAAATGAAAGGACGGTTTTGCACAGGGAGGTTCCATAGAGCACAGATTATAGGTATATTATCCATTAACAATTGGTCTAATATTACATACATTAGATAATTAATATTATCTTCAGACCTGTGTTAAATTTGTGTCCATTTGCACGAAGTGTGGTCTTTAGTCGAAAGTAGAATAAGGGCATTGCTACCACATGGTAATATATCTCACATTACAGGAAAAGCATGTGTAAGTGAGAGGAACTTATGCCTTACAAGTAGTTCTCAGTTAATGACAGTAATTGGGACCAGAATTTCCATCATTAAGTAATGCCGTGTAAAGCATGTGTCATGTGACTACATCACTTAGTAACAGCAGTCCCAGCATTGTTTTTTGCCATTGTTAAGTGAGAATCATAGGTTGATAAGCAAGTTCCAGGTCACTTACAGGTAGGGCCAGCAGGCAGATAAAATGGTTGCTGCCAGGCAGGAGAGAATGTGGAGGTATCCCAAAAAGCTCAGTGCAAGCAGAGCAGGTCCAGGGGTGGCTGCTGCTGGAAGGAGGAGGGTGTGAATAACCTATCACAGCAACTTGAAATCTTCCTAGCCAGCTTCCCATTGACTTTGTTATGAGAAATTATCAGGGAAGGTCTCAAATGGCAATAATATGACTGCAGGATACTACTCCTACCATAAATATAAGCTAATTACCAAGCCCTAGGGTCATGATCACATGACTAGGGAGGCTGGGATGGCTGGAACCTTAAGGACCAGTCATAAGTACCACTTGTTCAGTGCTGTCATAACTTCAAACAGTCATTGAAGAAGTGGTTGTTAAACAAGGAGAACAAAATATGCCTGTAGAACAAAATATGTTCATATGACAAGGTGCTACCTGATTCTTTCTGACCTTGGGCTACCTTAGATTAAAATGAGCCACTTATATCACAGTATAGCCAAGCTTAGAGAAAAGAGCCCCATGGACAGAAAAACTATGTATGTGTATGTGTGTGTGTGTGTGTTTGTTTTTTAGCAGGGGCCCAGTTTCATTAAAATAAGAAAGGTTGGAAATAAGGAATTAGACAGTAAATTTTGCACTTACCTAACTTTAAGAACATTGAAATCCATTTGCTAGGATAATTTTTCCATGTTTGAATCTTCTATTAAAATTCTTTTTGCAGCCAGAATAAGAATGAGGTTCACTATGCAAATCTTGAGCATTGTGCCAATAGAATTCAGTTGATATAATAATAGAACAGTGCTATATTCCAAACTATCAGAAAATACATAATATAACAACTATCCTCCAGAATCTTAGCTGAATAAAAGGTGTGCTCATTTTTTTCCCTAGCGAGGCAACATTTCTATTCATCACTTATTCGACGTAGCTTCTAATCACTTTTCTAGATCTGCAATCATACATATATTTGTATTAAGCACTCAAATAATTCTTGTCCTTTATAGGTATATTCTGTTGAAAAGATGCAAAATTTATGTTTTTGAAAGTGTCTATTTTGGTGATGGAGCAAATTACTTGGGCCACATTTTTTCCCACTGGGCTGATAAAAAAAAAAAGATAAGAGTTTTTATTGTCAACTATTATGCATTAAATTAATATCATACTTCCAAACTTCTCTAAGGGCTCTAATGGCCTTTCCCACAGCCACAAAATGCCCTTACCTTTTTGTCTCTTTTTGTAGTTATAACTCCATTCTTTTCCCCTCTTCTTATCCACAGCCCTTGAGTGGAGTAAGTTATCCTTGGCTCTGTTAAGTATTTAAGAAACATTTTCTGCTTTATTCCAATATCATCCAGCTTTAAGACAATAAAATCTGGTACATTTTAATCCTTATATTATTGCCAGTATAGAGCAATGATGATTAAAAAAAATCCATATAGCATTTATAAAATTTTAGTCTATTGCTATGTGGTCCAGAGCAATCTTCATTTGTTTTCATATTTTATTTATTTATTTATTTATTTATTTAAATTTTTATGTCACCCATCTCCCGAAGGACTCCAGGCGGCTATTTTTTAAAACTTCATTTAGTTTTTCAAAATCTATTATTCTTCCTAGCTTTCATCTCAAGTAGTGTAGCTGAATTATTGCTATCTATTTATTTTAACAGAGTCTGGTTATTTATTATGTCAGATTATAGGTATTTAACACATTATCCAGTTGTATTGAATAGAATCATGTAGTCAAGTTTACAAGATTTTTTTAAAAATTCTGAATTTCTGTATCCAATTTTTACACATCTCTGCACCTACTCCAACTTCCCTTGCCGTAAGTCACAGTCTCAGAAAGGAAGGTGAGCCACTAAGTGAGGCCTGTCTCATCCACAGGAAGCATTTCCCATCAGCTAAAAGCCAGTTTTGGATCATCCAATCCCAGTTAGCAAAATGGACCAAAATAAGCATTTTCAGATATCTCTACCTGAAAAGAAAAAGCAACCAAGACAAATATTGGCCTTGACAAATAAAGTATTTGGAAGTTACGCCTTGAAATAAAACAGTTGTTTAAAGGGCTTAATTCCAAAGCAAATATGGGAGCCTGGATCAGCATTTTGTATCTTGCAGAAAGAGCTTATGTAAATGCTCTAATGTTAAATTATGATGTTCTACAATGGATTATTCAAATCTCATTAACCTGTATTAAACACGGGAAGAAGATAGTGCTCTGTAGCTAAATGTGGAATCAAGTGCCACCCAATCAAAGGTACAATGTTCAGTTGTCCTGTAACCTACTTATTTTTGCCCTCTAAAAGAATCTGTCTATTGGAAATTTTCATGCCTTCCTAGTGAATTCTAAATTACAACAGTGAGACATTTAAACATTTAAATGTTTCTTAAAAGGAGAGTGTACTGGAGGAAAAGGGTACCAGATGCCCACTGATAGCAGTGGTAGCAGTGGTAATGCAATAGGTACAATATCATGCTACTTAATATGTATAGAGTGCCATCTGCAGGGAGATGGCAATTGGCAATTGGGTACAGTAAGTTGTTTTTTAAGCGTATTTAAGTCAATTCCATCCATAAAACAAGATGTTCTCAAAAGCAAAGGGCGTAATATAATGAAACACAATCAATGTCCCAAAGCACAAAGCATTTTACAAACTGAAACTGCATCAATGGAAGAAACATTTTGCCAAAACCTACAGGATCCTGGGATGTGTTTGATCAAACTATTTTCTACACCTCTCAAAACAACTCTTTTGTGTCTTTTCTTATCCTCTTGAGTTATAGTGCAGAAAAAGATTGCATCAATGTGGCATTTTTCTGAGTATTTAGCAATATGCAGCAATATAGTAATAGGAAAATTTGACTGTGTGTATAAACTGGCAAGCCACAATGAGCTCATATATAGTGTTTCCTTTTAACTGTTTGAAAATCTTTTTGAAGGATATAATAAATCAAGTCTTTTATTAATATTGTCCTAAATTAAATTAAATTGTTTCCATTTTCAGTATCATCGACAAGGAAGTGGCTTTAATGGCAGAAGTTGACAAGGTTAAACAAGAAGCCAGTAAGTAGAAATTAAAATGGCAAAGTTTATTTCAAAAATAATTTTGAATATATACATTTCAATTTGGCCATAAATTTCCCCAGCTACTGTAATATTGCAGAGACTGAAGAATAATTTGGTTGCTACTGTATACATTCAACAATTAGGTGTTTGGAACTTATCATTGATTGGAAAGTAAACAATGAAATTTCTAACAGTGAAGATGGGCCCTTTGTCCCACTTTTTTCTTTAATTGACAAAAGTGTTGTTTTAACTATTCAGTCATGTTCAATTTTTGGCGACTTTATAGGCATGTGCTCTCAATGCTACCCTGTAGAGCACTTTCTTTCAGTTCTTAGATGTTCATCTTTGTATCTGTTTTGATGTTATGAAGCCAGCAAGTTCTTTATTTGTACCTTCTTGTTCCACTAACCATTCCTAACATCATTAACTTCTCCAATGAATTTTGATGCATGACAGTGTACAGGTCCACTATTATGAATCTTACTAGGCAGTATGGTCTAAATTAATAAGATAAAAATATAAATCCAATGTATGATATTCCTCCATATTTTTCATATTGGGAATAAAAAAAATCAAGTAATGTTTGCTAAATATGTTCAAGCCAACAGTGGCAGAAGAAAAAGAAAAAAATTGAGATTAAAAGGCTTACGACTATTATGTCTTTGCAGAGGACTGATAAAAGAGTTACTTGGGTTAAGTTGGTTTCTAATACTGCAACAACAGATTTGGGATAATTCCTGCCTCTCTTTTAAATCATTCACTTTTCTTGGGAAAAGGCATTCCTGGAAGTTGCAGTAGAGAAGAGAAAGTCTAGAATTTTCCCTGGGTGAATGGAAAACTGTTAACATAGCATTGGGGATGGGTGGGAATGGGGATTCTGAGAAAGCTCAGAATCCCATTCTGAGCTTTTTAGAGAAAGGCAAGATACAGATAATGTAATATGAAAGAAAGAAGTAATTTCATGCATTAATTTTTCACAATGATTATCTCTTCCACATGAACATTTTGCATTGTCCTTTTTTCTTTGACAGTGGATATTTTGACTGCACGTCAAAAAAAAGCTGAAGAATTAAAGAGACTAACAGATTTGGCAAGTCAGATGGCCGAGATTCAGCTGGCTGAATTGCGAGCTGAAATTAAGGTCAGCTTTAAAAGGGTATTTCTCTTTAAAATAAGCATAGCTGTATTCAAGTAATGCATCTCTATTTCAGCACTTAGAGCCACAGGTTCTTACCATAAGGCTCAAACAAAGTATAAATCTAGCTTTTTAAGAATGTCATCTTGCTTAAAACTGTGCTATCTCTCTTGTATTTTGTAGTAAGAGTAATAGCAATATTCAGATTCATACAAGCATAGAAATATTCCTGCTTGTCTTTCCAGTTCTATTAAAGTTGCAGAGTTTTTTTTCTTTTGAGCCTCATGCTTAATTCCCTTGTATAACTGTAGTTATTTTTTTCCGGTGGCAAGCACTCCCTCTATCAAATATGAGGATAAGGTATTGTACTACTGATTCTGAATCAGATTTTACAATAGCATTTTACAAAACATAAAAAATATCCAGATTTTCTAAGATTGGAACACTTATCTCCTTAAAAAGCTTTTGTTCAACACATTAGACTTCAATGTGATTTTCTAGTTATTTAATCATGTGAGGCTATTTATGTTACTTTTCCCTTCATTGTAGCACTTTGTAAGTGAACGTAAATATGATGAAGAATTGGGTAGAGCTGCCCGCTTTTCCTGTGACACTGAACAGTTAAAAATGCAGATATTACAGTGTGGAGAAAGTAAGTTGTAGTAAAGTCTCAGCTTCTTCGTTAATTGCTCTTTAAAACACTTGTTAGAACCATTTCCATAGCTAGTAAATATAATGTATACACAGCCTTTGGTTTCATTTCTCTGGAATTCCTGTCAATATATTATGTGATAAAATTTGCATTTTCCTTTGTAGTTTTCCATCCAAAAAACAATTACTCCTCTAGAACACCATCCAGTATGTTGCTTCAATCAGAAATTTCAAAATCAGTGACAAGCATGCGAAATACATATAACCAAAAATATTCTCATCAGACTCCTACCAAGACTTCTGATCACAAAACAGCAATAACTAAAGGTTCAAGCCAAGTTCTCCCAGTTACAGAATCCTCTTCTCGTGTAATTCCAACAAATAAACAGGTAAAGGCCAAGGAAAAAGTTTTGTCTATGAATCAGCATAAAAATTATAAAATTAAAAATTTACAACTGTATGAGAAACATCTTATAGACACACAGTCAAGATTATTTTCATCAGGTCAATTTCTTCCCAGATTCAGAAATTCTTTTAAATGCTGTATTATTAAAAGGTTCTAGATTCTGCAACGCCTTTGGATTTTATTTATGTAAATGACACCTTTCAGCTAGTGGTGAAATTCAGTTTTTTTTACTACCGGTTCTGTGGGGGTGGCTTGGCGGGCATGGCAGGGGAAGGATACTGCATAATCTCCATTTCCACTCCAGGGGAAGGATACTGCAAAATCTCCATTCCCTCCCCACTCCTGTGGGAAGGACATTGCAAAATCTCTACTCCCTCCCCACTCTGGAATCAGCCAGAGGTGGTATTTGCTGGTTCTCCAAACTACTCAAAATTTCCACTACCAGTTCTTCGAACTACTAAAAATTTCCACTACTGGTTCTCCAGAACCTGCTGGATTTCATCCCTGCTTTCAGCTCCTTACGTTCTTAAAATTTAACATGAGTAGAATATACATTATTTTCCAGTCCAAAATGAGCCACATTGATGAGCTGCATTAATGAATTGAAAAGATCAGGATGGCTTAATCTCACATCCATATATAAACCCATTTTTGTCTTTCACTTATACCAACTCTTATCTAGCTGATGAGATTATCTCCAGAACAATGAATGAATGAATGAATGAATGAATGAATGAATGAATGAATGAATGAATGAATCATGTGTTACTTCATTCTTTTGGAAAACAATCTATTATTCCAAAAGTGTTTTGGAATAGGCTTAAGTGTTGTTATGTCCAGGTTTATTCAGTGATGGCTATAAATCTATCTTCACCCATGACTAATCAATTTGGGGTTCTCTTAGAAACAATGACTTCTGTTAAAGAGCAGGTGGGCAACCATGGCCAGGGGTCCTTTGCACAAATTTATCTGGTGTGCCAATTGTATCCATTCCTGGACTAGTCTTACATCCATTCCTGGACCAAATACTGAACATTGAAAATGTTTCATTTTCCAAAACATGGTAAAGTTGAGCTAAGCCAGGCCCAATGTCATTTTGTCTTACTGTCAGAGGAATGCAATTACAGTGGTAGCAATTCAACCAAATTGCCAATAATTAGTTTATTGTGTTTTTTAATCTCCCCCCAGTTTCCCCAAGAAGGAACTGGGGAAGAATATGATTTTATATTTTGAGCCAGTAGAGGCAGCAAAGTTGATGGGGTCATTAGAATAGTGTCAATGACTGCAGTGCTGACATGCATAATATAATAGATATACTTTGGTAGACATAATAATCCCACCTAACTTTTACCAAATTGAACTGAAATTGCTCTGAAATGAGTTTTGATGTTCTTTTTTCTGTCTGGACAGAATACGCCTTCAGGTCCGAGACGAAGATTTCATGCGCACTACCATAGCATTCGAATCAGTGGTTCTCTCAAGCCCCAAAATCCTGGTGATGAGTCTGATCAGAGCAACCCGAAGAGTCACTCCCGACATGAATACCGACGGCAGCACCATCATAGCTTTAGGCCCAAAAATAGAGGAATGGTAAAAACTCAGGAGCAACCAACACCCATAAAAAATGTAGAAAAGGGAGCATACCCAGAGAAAGCACAGCAAAAGCATCCTATTCCAGGCCCTACAGAGCCCAGTCCTTTGTGCAGCAATATAGCGAGGGGTTCTCCCTGTAATTTATGTCCTCCAAGAATAGAGACTTCTGGAGAAACATCTGTCCTTTCAGTCAACATGCCAGCTGTGACTTTGGTGGCATGATAACCATGATCTTAGTTTTTTCACTAAAGGTGCTTTCCCCCCTCCCTTGTGTACTCCACAAATACTGATGAAATAGCTTGAGAAAAATATTACAATTGTGATAAACCAAACTTGCTAAAATGGTCTTAACTTTATCTTGTTTTCTACATGGAAAGCTTTGCTCAATATACTCAAAATTATTTTTTCATAATAATGCAGCTTTAGCCAGCAGTACTTAATAGATCTATTAGACTGATGTTGAAAAATATACTGCAAGAGGATGTCATTACAGATGTTAATTACTGCCTAGTTTGTTTTCAGTCATTCAGTATTAAAGAAGTAAAATATTGGCATCTCTAATAGTGGACTGTTATGCAAATACATAACATTTTTCACGCTTCTCATATTAGATAGAATTCAACAATTGTAATGACAAATCTCATAGTTCTGTGTGACCTAATGTCATATCCAGAAAAATACTCAAAATCGATCATAATAGTAGAAAAACTATATATTAATTGTTCCATGCTATAATATTTGTAAAATGTCTGTTTTTTCCATTTGAAATTTATATAACTTACACAGTACAGTTTTTCCAAACCTTTCAGTTCTTTTTAATGACTGATTTATTTTTGTGGTCTAAAAATTGAATGTATTTCAGTCTCAGATTCCTTTTTGGGGTGGGAGGGATGCTATTCCTACACTTATTTGAGGAGTTCAAGAGGGCATACTTAACATTCCCACTAATACTATTGCAATAGGCTATTTCATCTTCCACCAGTCCTCTTGGGCCTCTGATCCAATTACTGCAGGGGTATCAAACTCAAGGCCCTGGGACTGGATCCAGCCCATGGTGGGATGCTTACATCTGGCCAACAAGGCCGCCCTGGAAATAGCGAAGGACTGGTCCACTGTGCCTCTTCCAGTGAAAATGGGCTCCCAAGCTGTTTTTGGCTGCAATGGCCTCCTGCAATCCTCTGCCAGTGAAAACAGCTTGGGAGAGCCACACATGGCCCTCCTGAGCTGTTTTCACTGGCAGAGGGTTGCAGGAGGCCGTCACA
>JANHFM010004483.1:65107-79708 GCA_032468115.1 Grayia smithii
TTCTCCGAACTATTTTCAGTAATTGCTACCGGACCAGGTGCGATCCGGTAGCATTGCACCCCTGATCAGTACCCGGCGTATAAGACGACCCCCCACTTATCTGAAGATTTTAATGGGTTAAAAAGTTGTCTTATTCGCCGGAATATACGGTACATGAAAGCTCCCTGGGCAGACATAACTTTAAAATCATAGATTTATTTTATTTCACCTCTTTTTTTGGGGGGTGGGGTGATTTTTGAACCTCAAAAGCTTGCACAATTTTTGTTGGGCTTAATAAAATACTAATTCCATATTTTGTTTTGGGCTTTTTTTTCCTCCAAGGACCCATCCCCTTAATGGCTATAATGCTATAGCATTATCCCATTTATAAAGGACCATGTAGATAGCCATGTTTTCCCATTTAGAAAACATAACAATTTCTATTCTTCTGCCTAACAATGTTTATGAATAAATCCATTTGGCACCCAACTCCACTTTTCTCATTAAGAAAAGCTCATTTCCTTTTCTTTCCACTTCTGTCTTTCACAAATGACTGAATTTTTACTTAAAAGTTAAAGGATACAATCAAGTATCCTCCCTGAGACATGTCACCACATGGAGTGAAACAACATGAACTATTGATTGTGACAAAATATCATTTTTAAAAAATCTGGCTTTATACTTATACTTTATATTTATACAGACGCAGAGAGAGAAAGACACACATGGCTCAGAATATGGTAACATTTTTAGTCCTAATTGCTTCCTAAACCAAACAAAAAGCTTTTCCGAACATGCAGATGAAATATTTTCATGTCCCAACCTATTACAATGCACCATTCAAATCTTCTTTTTCCTTACCTTGCCACCCACCCATACATTTGTTGGACTAGTGGTCAAGAGACTCAGGACGGGGCTAATTGAAGAATAATGGAACAGAATTGGAAACAATAAGCAGATAGGACTGTCCCAAAGCAGGAAATGGATATACATGTAATCCTTGATATACCACCATTCATTTAGTGACTGTTCGAAGTCACGATGGCAGGGGAAAGTAACTTATGATCAGTTTTTGCACTTATGATTGTTGCAGCATCCTCCATGGTCACGTGATCAAAATTTGGGCATTTGGCAACTGGCATGTATGGTATTTATGGTAATTACACTGTCACCATTTGTAACCTTCCCAGCTGGCTTCCTACCTGCAAAGTCTATGGAAGAAGTTAGATTTCCTTAACAATGGCATGATTTACTTAACAACTGCAGTGTTTCGCTGAACCATTGTAGCAAAAAGATCGTAAAATGGGGTGAAACTCCTTTAACTGTCTTGCTTAGCAATGGAAATTTTGGGCTCAGTTGTGGTTGTTGTAGGTCAAGGACTACCTGTACTGTCCAAAGAGTCATATGTATATCAAACATGTCTAAACTCCAGCTTTGAAACTGTAGATCAGGGACAGATGAAATGACTATATGGGAAAGCTTCTTCTCAGGCTGTCTATCCAATTGGACCAGAGACATCAGAGCGGCAAAGGAAATATCAAAAATTTAAAGATGGCAAATGCACAACTGAAACCCTCCCTTCTTTCATGTGTCTTCTATGACAGACACGGAGAACTAACTGGTACTTGTGGTCTAGTTGATTGGGGCACTTACACGTATTTTTCGGAGTATAAGATGCACCTACAGTTTGGAACAAATTCAGATGAAAGCTATCAGGAAGGCTACCAGGATTTAAGGGAGCTGGATGGATTATAAACCTTTTAATGAATGATTGAAGAACCCTGACTATGTTTAGCTTGCATAAGACACAATCAAAGGGAGATATGATTGGGGTCCTTGGTGAATTTGCTTGTTTTCTTGCAGATGTTTCATTACCCAAACTAGATAACTTCATTAGTGTTAGTAGCTTACTAGTGATTTTGCTATTTAGTTTGGGTAATGAAACGTCTGCAAGCTCAGGGAGCATCGAGGACCCTTCATATCCATTCTAAGCTACAAATGGTCTCCTTTATTGGGAGATACAATCAGTCTTCAAATATCACAAAGAAGAAGAAATGGACTTCTTTCTATTGTCAGAAAGCAGGACCTGAACAAATGGGTTGAAACTAAAAGGAAGTAGGTTCCGACTAAAAGTCAGGAGAAATTTCAAAACCGTATGAGCTATCAATCAGAGAAATGGTTGCCACATAACATGGTAAGTGTTGCTTCATTGAAAATCTTCAAACAGAAAGATTTGGCTGGCCATCAGAAATGTTCTAATGCAGGGGTGTCAAACTTGCTGTGTCATGATGGTGTCACATCGGACTTCTTTCCCCTTTGCTAAACCGGGTGGGGGCGGGGCCAGCACGTGATGCATCTGGCCTGCGAGCTGCGAGTTTGACAGTCCTGTTCTAATGGATCCTGCACTAAGCAGACAATTGTAGTAAATCCATCCCAGTTCTGATTCAGCTACACTGATTAATCCTTCAAAAAAGCAATCAGATTATCCAGGTGCTACCATTTACCAGGGAGCACTGTGTAAAAACAACCAGATCATTCATTTGGTTTTTACTCATGTCTTGACATGAACTGTATTCTCAAGTATTTAATGGGAAGCAGCACAACAAATCATGATCTTCCATTTTAACTTGTGTCTAGTTGTTTGTTTACCTTTGGAAAATAAAAAAAACATATTCCCAAGGAACGAGGCAAGATGTCTTTTGAAAACTGGGTGCCAGCGCTATCTAGTACGAATTCATTATACCACAAATCAGGGAGTCAATTTATTCTCCAAAGCACCTGAAGGTAGGACAAGAAGCAACGGATGGAAACTAATCAAGGAGAGATCCAACCTAAAACCAAGGAGAAGTTTCCTGACAGTTAGCCCAATTAATCAGTGGAATGGCTTGCCTCCAGAAGTTATGAATGTTCCAACATTGAAAGTTTGAGATTGGACAGCCATTTATTTGAAATTGTGTAGGATTTCCTGCTTGAGCAGGTGGTTGGACTAAAAGACCTCCAAGGCCCCTTGCAACTTTGTTATTCTGTTAAATTAAGATAGCTACACGTGGGCTAAATACTAAATCTTTTGTGGTCTAGTGACTTTTGTGGCTTAGCTTTCACATTGCACCATGTGCAAGTAAGTGCCAATAGCACACTACTTGGGTTCAGTGTAAATGTGCAATTATTTAATTCTACATTGTACTAAAATCTAGGGAGTGGGAAGGAGAATACAGACTGGCAATGATGGTACACAGTTGGGCTTCCTCATGAAAGTGATGTACATTTACATGGACTGCACTGCAGTCAGTCACATGAATTCTTGATACAAAATCTGAAAGATAATGAGAACTGAAACTGGATAACTTTCAAAGAAGAGTCATATGCTCAGAAGAGGAGTTACAATACAATCAGTCTAGCTTACAATCTGCCTATATAGAGATATTTAGAGGTGCTACACTCATACTTCATGTAGGCAAACAAATACTAAATATATACTGCAAGTGGAAATACTCAGATAATTGGGGAGGAGGAAGTTTGGACAATTGATATACCTTAAAAATGTAAGCTGTAATGGATATTACCTTTCTCTCTTCTCAGGCTGTTTTCACATGAATAACTCCTGATATTAACAACCCAAAGGTACTAGCCCGGCCAACTATGCCATTAATATAGAGAAGGGTAATTACAATAAAGACCCAGCTATTGGCCTCCCAAGAAACTACAGATATAAGACTATATGATTCCCTTCAATAATAGATAATTTTCAGAAGGCAAGATCTTTGTTCTGATTCATCTCTGAAGAACCACTTAATTGAAGCAAAGGATTTACTAACTTCTACAAACCTGTTCAATATGGGCAACCCAACGAGAACAAGAAAGAAACTGATTTTCCCAGGATCCAAAATAATTCTGTATTGTTTAACCACATGCTTCTTTTATCACCCATCTGACCTTCCATTTATTTAGTTGTTGACTTAGAAGTTTGTTCTGAATTGCCCTTTACCCATTGATTTCCCAATATGATTTTTTTTTTCTTTCCATTTAATCATGCCAAATTCTTAGAAACTTTCTGGATAAATCCCTGTTTTCTTGGCAAGATTTACCAGAAGTGGTTTACCATTGCCTGCTTCTTAGGGCTGAAAGAAAGGGGCTGGCCCAAAGTCACCCAGTTGGCTTTGTGCCTAAGGAAGGGCTAGACATCATGGTCTCCTGGTTTTTAGCTTGTTGCCTTAATCATTTCACCAAACTGGCTCTTCCCGAGTGATATATTAAAGTAGCACATTTTATTATCCAATCACCATATTTCAGGCAGTTCATTCTCTGTTGGATTACTGTTTTTAATTCTGCTTATTTTTTACTGTCTTAAATCCACTGATGCTGCTTACCAAATCCCTCAAGTTTCTTTCCCTCATGTGCTTCCCCAACTGAGACTCCTCTTTTGGTAGACTTCAATCCCATTTATTGTCAATCATGATAGTTAGGGATAATAAAAATTGTGTATTGCAATTTTTACCTCAAGGACAAAATCCTTGTAAAGAAGTAAAGGTTCTCTGCAATGTCAACCCATTTGTACAAACTTGATAACATCAAAGTCTAACAGTATCATTGTAGACATTAAGGAAATACTGGCCTTCCTTATTGATAATGACATTCCTCCAAGACCCAAACTTAAGTAAGAGACATACTGTCAGCGTTCCAGAAAACCTTCGCCCAAAAAAACCTCCTCTGCAATCATCTCTCAAAAGTTTCTTTTATTCGGACAAGTAAACTGGCACATTCTGGGAAAACCCAAATATCCCAGATTTGGGTTTTCCCCCAGGATATCAAAACCCCCAAAACCATCTCCTCCCTCCTCAGATGGTCATAAGGTTCAATCATCATATAGTCCCTCTTGACCCCATTCCTTCTCCAGATGCTGGCTTGGCCTGACATTGACCATCTTACAGAATGCTATTATGGCTAATATCTCCTTCTCCCAATTCCCCACTCCCACTTCCCCACAGCGTAGAAAGTGGCAGGTTGGAAGCCACCTAATATAGCTTCCAAGTCTGACACATACACTTTTACTATATTTGAACCAGTGTCTATCAGAATGCTACACTATAGAGAGTCTACCTTCCTTTAACCTCTCACAGAAGAGAGCTAGAGATGTTATATTATGTCATGTCTATAAATGTTTATATGGAAGGCGAGGGATATTTCCATTTTCCAGAGTGTATATTCCATATGGAACCCAGTGGCATAATTAATGTTGATCTCAAACAATAGCTGGACATGTACTATATGCCATTTAAAAATATATAGTGTACTTTCTTGCAACAGGTTGGGCCATCTTCTGGTGTCTGAGGATTGGAGGGAACTGTGAAGTGCCGAAGAAATAAGGAGATCCAATTCAAATGAGTATAAAGATTTATTGCAAGCCTAAGCTCTCTAAAGGAATCTGAACTAGTAACAGTCCAAGCAAATTGGCAATAGATAAGAGTCACAGGAATTCAGAGTGGGCTACACTTAGATCTCCTGTGGGCACAAAGAGATTCATGACTGATGACACATTTGGGCTCAGCCCAAATGTATATTGTATATACATTGTATATCTGACAGGGCCTGGCAAAAATGCAATGGTTCCAAAAAGAAAATGATCTTATTATTTCAACTATTGGGTGTTTTTTTTTTCATGTAAAACTTATTTTAGCATTAATGACACATTGGACATTTGTTTTAACAGGATAGAAATACCATCTTTGGAAATCACATCAAAAGTATGAAAGAGTGGGGGGGGGGCATTCTGAAGACACACATCCATTTCCATTTTCCCTCCCCCTTATATCCTAGAATCCAGTAACTCACTGAATCTATCAGGAAATCCATGATGGGTTCCAGAGACTTTGAAGATGGTGAGCATGCCAACTATGGGAACAACACATCCCAGCAAATGCCACAAGAAACAGAAGAGGCCATGGGTGTTGGAGCTTTGTGAAATGGGGATTTATTTTGAAATCTACATGTATTATGATCAGAAGCAATGTTAAAAATTAAAATTCTGCTCCAGGCAGAATGAGGGCTCCGTAAGCAATTTAACCAGGCTTTGGAGTTTGATGGGAACTCAACACTGACTCCACGTGACTGTGTCCTCTTAAGAGAAACCTGAAGAGAGAGCACCGTAAACCAGGATCATTAAACTTGGGGCCAGGTTTGTTGATAGAACTGACAACCAAACTTTTTGTCGGGCTGAATATTAATAGTCATAAGAAAAGCAAGAGACTGCAGCTGTTGGAAACATTGGAACAGTGGTGGGTTGCCCCCGGTTCGGTCCGGTTCGTGTGAATAGGTAGCGGCGACGTTGTGACGTCACCGAACCGGTTTGCAGCGTCCCGGACCCGGGCCCACCCGCGCGTCCCAACTTACTTTTTTTTTCAAAAATCGCCGAAATTAGCATTCTGCGCATGCGCAGAGCGCTTTTTTGGCGATTTTTCAGAAATAAAAGTTTCTGCGCATGCGCAGTAGCACGGTTTACGCGCGTGCGCTTGCTTCGCTCGTGCACGCACGCAAATTTTGCGCACGCGTGTGCACGCACGCACACAAAGAGAACCGGTAGCGAAGGTGGGTAGAACCCACCCCTGCATTGGAAGTGTCGTCTGTGATACTCTTGACCTGCAGGTGCCTTCTCACTTGCATCTATATGCTCTTTAACAAAAATTGTGGGAATGTTGGAACTGGGATTAAAAGCCTGTGGATGACAGCATCTAAATGACCAGAGATTAAAGTTCATAGAAATATTTTATGCAGCAACTGTCAGTTTCCTCTGAAATACAGCCACAGTGTCCTCACAAAGGAATTATTTATCTACTCCATTAGAGGGGTCAGTGATATTCTCAGAAATATCCTTAGAAATGCCCTAAGGATTACTGTGATACACAATGCTTTGCTTAATTCAGAGTCAGTAGTGAGTGTTGTGGTCCACCAGCAGCCTGAGGAGCTGGCAGCAGTCAGACAGTGAGGAGGCTGGGGAGGAACATGGGCCAGTCCTGGAGTGTGGGGAAGGCTCGAATGAGGGCTCTGCTTAGGAAGCAGAGATGGAGCCAGGGCCATCTGGGAGTTATGTGTCAACTCTGGAGAGTCCAGTCGAACATCAGAGAGGCAGAGGAACAGGAGGAGCCTGTTCCTAGTGCACTCATGACAGAAGGCAAGAGCAAAAACAAAAGGGACGACTCAGGAGTAAGGCCAGGAGATTATTGGCCCCTCCCATAAGGCTTAAAAGAGAAGGAAAGCCACTTGGGCTTTGCAGAAAAGCAACGTAGTTAACTCTGTTTCATGTCCATTCCATTCCTGTTGTAAATGGAATGTCTTGCCTGCCGGAGGAGGGAGGGTCAGTGGGGGTTGGGGTAAGGGCGTCAAGAGTGTTGGAGAGCCAGAATATTACTGTCCTGATGGGGAGGAGCAGATATGGTAGGAGCCGGGGGGGGGTAGGCTGCTCACGGGGAAAAAGGACTCGCTGCATCAAAGCAATTATGTGTTCCGGGCCCTTCTTTTATGCCTGGTGATTCGGGGAATCGAGGCCCTGACCTCAGGCTGTTGCTATGGAATGCTAGGTCCGTTATTAGCAAGGCCCCCCCATTCAGGATTTAATCCTAGAGGAGAGGGCTAACCTGGCATGTATTACTGAAACCTGGCTGGGCCAAGAGGGTGGTGTCCCTCTTTCAGAGATGTGCCCAGATGGGTCCCAGATATTGCACCAGCCGCAACTTCAGGGAAGGGGTGGGGGAGTGGCAGCTATTTTCCGGAAAAGCTTTTGTTCTCGCAGGCTCCCTGCCCCAGAGATTGTTGGGTGTGAGTCTTTCCTCTTGAGGCTGGACTCAGGGGTTCAGTTGGATTTGTTGCTAATGTACCTGCCTCCCAGCTGCATTGCAACAGCCCTGCCTGTGCTGCTGGAGGCAGTAGCCAGGCAGGTGGTGGAGTTCCCCAGGCTTATGGTGCTGGGGGGACTTCAATCTGCCATCACTCAGCAAATCCTCAGGTGCGGCCTGGGAGTTCATGGCTTCCATGACATCCATGGACCTGACTCAAGTAATTCAGGGTCCGACCCATAGAGGGGGACACACACCTAACTTGGTGTTTCTCTCAGGGCAATGGAGACATGATCTGGAGTTAAGGGGTATAGATATTTCACCCTTGTCATGGTCAGATAATTTCCTGCTGAAGCTACACTTTGGGATGCCACTCCCCCATTATAAGGAAGTGGAACCGATTAAGTGGTTCCACCCCAGGCACCTAATGGACCCAGAAGGGTTTCAGAGGGAAACAGTTCAGTGAGGCAGTAGATGTGATGTGCCGGTGCTTGGAAGCTGTGAGGGTTTGGATGGGAGTCAACAGGCTCAGACTTAACCCTGACAAGACTGAATGGCTGTGGGTAGGAACTATGTTGATCTTTCATCCTTGGTTCTGGGTGGGGAGAAATTGTCCCCCTCAGAACGGATTCACAATTTGGGTGTCCTCCTGGATCCACAACTGAGATTGGAGCAACATCTGACAGCTGTTGCTAGGGGGACTTTTGCACAGGTTCACCTAGTACACCAACTGCGACCCTACTTGGATCAGGAGGCTCTCCTCACAGTCACTCATGCCCTTGTCACTTCACATTTGGACTATTGCAATGCATTCTACATGGGGCTACCCTTGAAGAGTGTTCGGAGACTTCAGTTGGTCCAGAACACAGCCGCGTGATCTATTGCGAGCTGCATTGGCTTCCTATCAGTCTCCAGGTGCAATTCAAGATGTTGTTATTACCTATAAAGCCCTACATGGCTTAGGATCAGGCTATTTTCAAAATTGTCTCCTACCCTGCATCTCCCTGCGACCGGTAAGATCCCACAGGATTGTTCTTCTCTGGGTTCTGTCAGCTAAACAATGTTGGCTGGCGGGTCTATGGGAAAGAGCCTTCTCTGTGGCTGCCCCGGCTCTCTGGAACCAACTACCTCCCGAGGTCCAGACTGCCTCCACCCTGCTGGCCTTCCAGCAGGCAGCCACAAGGCAGTTAAAACTTGGCTTTTCCAGTAGGCATGGGGCTGTTGATCTCGCTGTTTGTGGTCTTGCGAGATCCAGCCCAGAGGAGATGTGTGTGTTCTTTTTTGTTTTTGTTGTTTTAATTCGCCTTTTTTTAAACTTTTAAATCTTGTTGTATTGTTATGCTCTGTTGTGAGCCGCCCGGAGTCCTCTGGGAGTTGGGCGGCATATAAATTGAATAAATTAAGTTAAATTAAATTTCCAATATTATATGGTAAAAAAAACCCAGCTGTTTTATAAAACACAAGATATTTTTTTATCAACGGTTCTTTGTGCTGTTAAATAAAGGAACTAATTTGACAACGTACGCAGCAAGTCAAATTCTAGATGCCGTTAAACTAAAGGCATGAACTTCCCCGTCGTAAAGGATTTTAAATCACATGTAATTTGATAGGGTTCAAACATGTGCTTAATTTTGCCTTTTTGAAATCAACAGGATTTAATAAAGCTTGACTGACTCAACTGGAATCTAAAGCTTTCAGGAAATACAGAGAAAGTGTGACAAAGAGCCTATAGCAAAGCAGGCTTTTAAAATGGATTATAACAGCTTTCCCAATCTGATGACCTGCTGGTATTTTGTCCCAGCTACACACAATAAAGTACTTTATGCATTGGTCGTGGATGATGGGAGCTTTAGTACAAAATATTTGTATAAAGTTGTATTAGGAATGGCTGTTTTATATAATTTATTTGGCTCAGTTGGCCATTCTATTTTTGTATACCAGCCCTTCTTACTATGACCTATTAAAAGTAACTTTTCTGAGGATTAAAGTAGCATCTATTATACAAAGAAGGCAAAGAATCAAACAGAATACCTGTAAAAAAAAGGGAAAAAAGTGGTTCAGATTCCCCACAAAAATGAAAAATACAGAATCACTATTAACATCTAAAGGCATCTAAAGGATATAGATCAGAATTTGGTTTTGTGACTGTTCTAAATACTGTATATGCAATAGGTAGGGAATCTGGAAAAATGTTTGTACCTCATAGTCTAAAAAACTTGCTTCCTTTTATGTGTTCTCAGCAAATGTAAAACAAGCTTCCCGTTTTGAAGGTAAATCAAGGGGGGAAAAACATCTTCCTTTAAAGGCAATATATTTTTGGCAGATTTTGAGAAGTGGTACTTGCTAATGGCCTAGAAATATACAGTGTTCTCTTGCAAATATGAAATGAGAGTTAAGTAAAATTGCAGTATATGGGGGAGATCCTGGTAAATTGTTACTGTTGGAAGAGAGTCACATTAATTTATAGAAACAAAAATCAAGTTTGGTAATGCCTTCCCCAACTAAGAGATTTTATTAAAAGGTAAAAAACTGCATGGAAACTTATTCTCTTTGACTGTTTGGTAATAAGTTGGAGAACGTAACCACCAAACTTGATCTGGGATGCCACTCACTCCTTTATTTCAGCCACAGTGACACAGTGGTTAGAGTGCACTACTGCAGGCTGCTACTGCTGCCTGCCTGCAATTTGGCAGTTCAAATCTCACCAGGCTCAAGGTTGACTCAGACTTCCATCCTTCCGAGGTCAGTAAAATGAGGACCCAAATTGTTGGAGGCAATATGCTGACTCTGTAAACCGCTTAGAGAGGGCTGTAAAGCACTGTAAAGCAGCATATAAGTCTAAGTGCTATTGCTATTGCTAATATTTAAATGGATTATTGAATTGTGTTTAGTGAAGGGCTATGTTTTAATGTATGAATAAAAACATGCATATAAGTGCATGAAAAATGTCTTACAATTGGATTTTGAGAATTGGTTCATTACACTGCAGGTATTTCCTTTAGTCCTACCAATAATAAATAAATATTTATTCACATTTATTTATTTATTTATGGCTAAATTTTTTAAAAAAGGTTTTCACTGCCAGTCCATTCTAGACAAAGTAGTTTGTGGAATAAGCCCAAATAAAAGGGTAAACATTATTTTCCACCTGAGAAATATGTATTACTTGTCCTTTATCAAATTTTGAGTATATATTGCAAAATAATTTAAGAACATAGGAAAATTCTGACCTTCTTAAGTTCTACATTTGTTCTAAAACAATATGTCTCCATTTCATTAGCTAGGTGGTCAACAAGACTGTAAGGGTAAGGAATGCCAAAATAATCAGCTTCTTCTTGTAATGCAGTTCGTGTTTCCTCATTTTCCGGAATCCAAACTTCTCCATGAAGATAATTTAAGAGGTATTTAAAAAGATTGCCATCACGATCAATAAGGCATGCTCCTGAAAACAGATACAAAAAATGTACACATACACTGTATATCTCCATTACTGTAGTATATTATATTCCCCAGTAAATCTGTATTAACAAAGAAGAAAATACAATTAAACTTTTAATTTGTATTAACCAAGTTGAACATAGTTCAATACATTGTACTCGATTAATAGAAGGCAAATCAGGTAGGATTACTTTATAGCATAAGCCATTCTAGTTTATTAATGTTTATATAGACAGCATTGTATAACTCTGTCAAATCTGAACACCTATATTTTCCAACATATTTATTTTATTACATATTTTAATTTTGTTTTTATTGGTTTTTTTTAAATGTTTATTATATGTTTTTTGTTTTATGTAAGCTGCCCTGAGTCCCTCAGGAGATGGGCGGCATATAAATGCTATTAAATAAATAAATAAATATTTATAGAAGAGAATATATGTAGCTCAACTGTCCTTGATCAAGGACTCTTTGTATTATATTTGCTTAAGAGGGTTTACTTCAAAAAAATTTCTATTTCTTTCCTCTAGGCTAGAAGTATAAACTTTTTTTAGTATGAGGACCATATTTAGCTATTTAGTGGCATGCTACAGCCGTGCTGGCAAACCTATGGCACATGTGCCGGAAGCGGCATGTGGAGCTATTTCTCCTACACGAGAGCTGTTGCTGAATTTACCAGCTCCTGCGCATATGCGCAGTTCGGCTCTCTCGTGTGCATGAGCATGTGGTTGCCCATGCACGAAAGACAGCTAGTGTGCAGCATGCGCAGATGGTGCGGTTGTGTGCGTGCCGCGGGGGGGGTGCGCCCATAACTGCTCTGCGCATGTGCAGGGACATACACAATTCAGCAGTGCTGCACATGCAACAGCTCTACGCATGTGCAGTGGTGCTGTTGTGCATGGAAGTCAGGGCTGGGTGGCACGCAAGCCGAAAAATGTTCGCCATCGCTATGCTAGAGGCTCCACATCAAAAGGCAAACAAAGAGGAAATTGGATAATGATTCATTCCCATTTATAATTAAACATGAAGCTTAGTATTATTCCCTTATATGCAGTAAATTTACTCTTCTGTTGCATTACAATTTAGTTTGATTGGACTTTGGGAGAGGCCCTTGGCCATACATGAAGCTTTCAGGAGCTTGTACATGGCTCTGAAACCACAAAATGTTCCAAAATCTAACTCACTAACAAAAAACTGATGAAATATTTCCCCTTCAACTCTAATCACATCCCCAACTGTGCATTGGGCTTTAACTCAGGACACTTGTTTCTATTTAGAATGAAATGGTACAGATTGTACATCTGCAGAATAAGGGCTGTACATAAGAATGAACTGATACAGAAGAAAGAAATCAAAGAGATGGTAGTCAAGCTCATAGGAAAAATAATGCAAAGAAGCCTACAACCAAGTTATTTTATGGTAAACGCTGAAATGTATTTGTTCACCTGTTCAAATGTTAGCTAGTTATAATTTAAGAAGCTTTTTACCTGAATTATCCATTTTTAAAGGAAATCTTCCACTGAACATAGCTGCTAACATTGAATCCTTAAAACGGCATAAAGATTCACGTCTAGCTGTATATATAAAGCCTCCAACATTAAGTCGAATAATATCACCCATCATTTCAGAATTGCTATCATCCATCACTTGCTGTCAGTTAATATTATGTCAGATTATATATTTTGACACCTGAAATAAATTTTATATAAAATTAAATTTAGGAGATTAAGAAAATTAGCATTTTGGTAGCATTATCACTCAAAAGCAATAGTTAAATGACTTAAGTTTTGTGCTGATGTTTCAGCTCAATCCTTTGGACAATTAGTAGAAATCTCTTAGAAGCTGAAGATCCATACCATCATGAGAATGCACATCTAGGTCACACTTCTAAACAATCATTCTTAAAATTGTTGGGAATTCAATTGCTATAATTCTCATTACCCAGTCATGGTGGCTGGAATGTTGTGAATTGCAGTTCTGACACATCTGGAGAGCATCCCAATATTACGTAATTTACAAATGCCTTGTTTTTAGGTGGATTTTTCTCAACCATTACAGCGAAAGCAAATTATATCCATAACTGAAAATCCAACCATTCTTATTTAACATTAATCCCAAGAAACTTGGTTACATTAGTAGAACTACTGTATGTTGGGAAAGTATTGTTCCTACACTAGGAAAGGCTTATTTGGAGCCAGGGCAGACCATGTTCCTTTGTCCAATATACTCTGGGAGAAACTTGTGAAGTAATGTCCCAATATGCAATTCTAAATACTGAACAGCTACAATTTTAGACTGAAATGCCATGAATATTTGCTTACCTGAATAAAATAAGCATAGTAAAATGGTGAACCACCGCATAAAGTATATACTTTTCATCAAAATGCTAAATGCCAAGAGTAATATGTGTTTTTATTAGAACCTCCTTTCAGAAGAGATTATCCAAGCTATGGAGACCTTGTAGGATTGCCATTGTGGAGGAAAATAGGAGCCAGCCACTTCTTACACCACCTTGAGCTGCTGTGCAACTGTGGGTTATAAATCAACTAAATGCACATGCTCCATGACTTTTCTAGACAAATACAATGAATCCATTAAAACAGCCTGGTTTATAAAGTTGTTTAGCAAATAATAATAAAACACCTTGATGAGTACAATATATGGCTCCTATTCCTTTTTCCAAATACACTGTGCCATGAGAAAACACAAGGGGACTAGAAATGGAAAAGAATGTCTAGGTCCAATGAAATTGTCCAAATAAGCTCTTTCTCTTAGAGATCTTTGCCATGTCATTAATGTTTCTGATACAAATTAGGTCCAAGTTGAACAGCAGATTC
Source organism: Grayia smithii (assembly GCA_032468115.1). Taxonomy (NCBI): domain Eukaryota; kingdom Metazoa; phylum Chordata; class Lepidosauria; order Squamata; family Grayiidae; genus Grayia; species Grayia smithii. The sequence continues at coordinate 79,188 of JANHFM010004483.1, forward strand.
TTTGCTAGACCCAGTGATTAGTTTCTCTCCTTTCTAAAATTCTAAGATCCAAGAGGGAATTTGGAACAAGCAATGACCATGCTGTACAATTAGAAATATGGATATTGGCCAGACAAGCTGGATTCTTTACATTAACCATGTCCAATAATCCAAAGAGTACAGAGCTGTTGTATAAAACAGTTGGAAGACAACAATTTTTCTACCGTTGGGAAGAATCCAGACGGTTTACAGATCGGCTACCAAAATTCCTTAAAAGCCTGCTAAGTATCACCATCACATAAATTAAGAGCAGCTATTCCTGGGAACAAAACTATCAGAACCGATGTGTAAAAATGTGGACAGCTCCGAGAAGCCAGCAAGGGGTTATAATTTTACTGCCTCTTAGCTGCCATCCGGTGGTTGGCTAGATTTTTCCAATCTTATTTGAAGGAATCCTGCTCCCCTGCTAAATCAGCCAATTTGCCTCCTCTTTAATAAGACATTATGTACGTTGCTAAGGGCAGGGAGGAACACGCAGCATC
>JANHFM010004484.1:37996-50754 GCA_032468115.1 Grayia smithii
GAAGCATAGTGCTGGGCGGGGTGGGAGAGGGGGTGGCGGATGATCAGATGGAACATTTTTCTGGCAAGTACCATTGTCACGGAGCCATCTCAAGGCAAAGTTAAGAAAAAAGTGCGTATGCGCAGAGCATGTGTTCAGTGCACGTGCGCGCGAAGCAAGCGCGCACGTGCCGATCACGCACAAAGCACGTGCAGGAAGAGAACCCACCCCTGGTTTCAGTGTGATGTACAATAGTAAAGTAATTCCTGAAAGTAAGTTGTTCATTCTGTATGCTTGTTTTCCAGAATATATACTGCAGTTTCCCTAAACTATTTATGCCATTGTTTCAGAGCCAATTGAAAATTGGTGGTATTTATGTGCTAAATAGGGCTTTAAGTCAAAATGACTGCTTAAATCATTTCTGCTAAAATGCTGTTATTAGATGTGTTGTTACTGTTCTTGTTTATATTTCTTAGTATACTATTTGCTAATGTCAATTTTGGAGATTGGCAAATTCTGTCCCAAAAAAGAAAAGCCACTTCTGATTTTCCCATAAATACATTCTTTTTACTTGTACCTTTACAATATTAGTTGTGCTCTTAGAAATAGTTTTAGAAGTACTAATGAGATCAGAGAAAAATATTTTTAAAAATCCTACACGTATGAAAGAAAATGAGACTTTATCAGATAATTTGTGAAAAGCTTTTAATATATGTTAATGTATCTTGATGTTTTGTACTCCTGTCTGAACAATTATGGCAGCAGGGGATGAATGAATGCTCAGATTGTTTATAATAAAATGGCATGAAATTTTTCTTAAGTTAAATAATTTAGTTTATTTCAATATATAAAATACATTAAAATATATTTTATGTATAAATATGTATGTATAAAATACATTAAAATATAAAGTATATTTTAAAGTATATAAACTAATTGCTAAGTTCTATTTTTTTTCTAAGTTCTTCCTTGCCATATAAATTATTAATTCTCTTCCTATTTGTTAATTAAAACTGCATTTTGCTATACTATCTATTAAATAGCATTGAACATTTCACAGAAGGTTGACAGAAAAACTGAACTAGCAGTGGCTTTTTTAAAAAGCCTTCCCTGAGAATTTTCAATACAGCCACAAAAACGGTTTAGCTGATTAATTTTTAAAACATATTTGATTAAATAAAGATTATTCCTTTTGGTCTTTATTTCAAATTGAACTATCACTTTATTAAGATGCTTGTGGAACTCATCAAATATCCTTTCAAATTTCATTTCACTTCATGGTTGTAGTTATACAGAATATGGAATGTCATAAATGTTCTTGTTTCCTATTTATGTTGTTTTTAAAATTATTTTTATTGCTTTTATGCTGGTTTAACTGTTAACTATCCAGAATTATGCATATAAGATGGGTGGCCATGTAAATGTATTAAACAAACAAACAAACAAACAAACAAACAAACAAACACATAAAATTAGCTTGTTTGATTAGGCAATGGTTTTTTTACTATAAAGATGACAGGAGCTAAACAGATGTTATAGACTGAGATTAAATTACTATTTTCACTACAGATATTTGTATAATCTCCATATTCCAGGACTCTTCAAATGTAGGAAACATAACACCTCCTAGGTTCAATAAAGTCTAATCCAGAAAAAACAAATGTAAAAAAAATCTAGTTAAGCATATAGGCAATTATGACACCTCAACATATATATTTTCTGTATTTATTATGCATGCCTTAATTATACTTAGCTATTTGTTGCATAGTTTAACTTCTCTAAGAAAGTAAACTTGTTATGGTTTTATTTTTGTTTGCTTTTGTAAGTAGGCCACATGGAATAAGTAGAAAATTTCTGAGATTATGATAAAATTTGCTATTTATATCAACATGTGATTTTGGATTTGGAATTCTGCACATTATCTTTATGGATAATTCCTAAAGCTTTATACTGAAGAAACCTAGCACCCACCCGTCCTAAAAGAATGAAACATTTTAGGAAATATTAAAAAGGCAGAATATTATATTTTCCTGATGAGAGAAGGAGAAACAGTTTTTTTAAAGACAAAGAGTGGCTCCCTGCCCCCAGCAGATATTTGGTACACATTAAGACTGGGCCAGCCTATCTACAAAACAAAAGACCTCAGCTCCAGGGTAATGGGATTATGACATGAACCTCCAGGACATAATAGGATTATCTATCAGCAGAGGTCATCACATGGCATAACCAAGCCCCTTCATTACATCACCCAGCAAGGTTTCACCAACCATGACTCCACATGGGAGCCTGCAACCAATAGGATACATGCCCTTGCCACAGGAACAGGAAGCTCAAGTTCAAATCCCAAGAGAAGGTATAAATCAGTGGTGGGTTGCTCCCAGTTCACGCCGGTTCGCGCGATCCGGTAGCGGTGACGCTGTGACATCACCGAACCAGTTCTCCACGACCAGGAGCTGGGCCCACCCATGCACCTGTACTTATGGTTCTGTGTGCTCCGTATGCTCCACGCATGCGCAGAATGCTTTTTTTGAGGTTTCCCCCCAAAAAAAAGTTACTGCACATGTGCGGAGCACACATTCAGTACGCATGCATGAAGCATGTGTATCATCAGAACTGGTAGGAAAGGTAAGTAGAACCCACCCCTGGTATAAATAACACTCACTCTCCACTCCATGTGGTCAGCTACCCAGAATCACACGTGCTTGGTGATTCTGCTTCACCATGAAACCATCCTCCCAAACAGCCTCCATGTTTCCGGTGTCTTTCTCCCCACTTGGAAATGAACCCAGATGGAACCCATTTCTTCCAACAATACTGCTAAGAATAATGAAGAGTGTAATAGTGCTAAAATATCAGACGTTTAAATTTAGAATACAGTTTTCTTTTGTGCATCTAACATTATAATTTTATATTGTTTTTAGAAATATTTAAACAATCCTTAGGGAAGTGTAAGTAATGTCTGCATATATATGCTTCTTTACTTATGTTTGGCTTAAACATCCTCAATCCACTCTATTATACCAAGATATTGTTAGTTGTGGGATTTAAGTGTTCTTAGGCATCTTTTAGAAGGAAATCTCACCCTGGGATTACTTTTAATGAAGACAGACATACAGTTTATATATAAAGCAGATAAATTAATAATGCATAGCTTGTTTCTAGCCAGTTATCAAAAGAAATACATCCTCTTTGCAATAATAGATCTTAATATAATATTATACTTCATGTGTCTGTTTTAAACTATGCATTTATTACCTCATCACTTCTAATCCCAATTACCATAGTTAAGCAATGGCTACCTGAAGAGTTTTCCCTATGCTTAAAGAAAATGCTGTGGTTCTGAAACATAATAGATACATTCTTGAATAGGATAATTTTAACTAATTAGATGTATAATCCAGATTTAATTTGATTTATAATCTTTCTTCAGCTATAGCATGTACTCGCAGCTAACACATTTTTTTCATTAAAAAATAATCCTAAAATAATATTGAACACAATTAACAATTAATACCAATGCAATACCGATAGTTTTATATATTTTCTAAACACTGAGAGAACACAAGCAATGCAATTCTGAAGATATCTTGGTGGCATATCTTCTCAATGACCTGGTCACAACTTAGACAGCTGACCTCTGCCAAACATATTTTTAAGTAAAAGCCTGTGTCCAGTATGCAATACTTTGTGATGGTTTGATGACACATCTTGTCAAAAATCTGGGAAATAAGACAGTTAAACCTCTACCAATTTTTTTTTACTTTATATTTTTACTGAAGAACTCATTATGGTGTAATGCCACTATTTCTAAATCCTGGCAGGTTTCAGATTAAGAAAATCAAGTTGTTCTGTTTAGCTTAATTGTTGCAAGTAAAAGTACAGATAAAAGGTTTAAAGTAAATGTAATTACATAAATGTTGCAAAGGCTCAAAGTGAAAGTGGTTGCCTTCAAATGTTAGCAGCTTGTTGAGGAACAGTTTCCAAGAATAAATATAGAATATGGGGATTTAAAGTACAATAATGAATTTTGAAATGTTAGTTAACTCCTTCTGACCACAAATATGAAGGAAATTTATCTTACATGGCCAGAAAAAGAAAAAAATGGAGCATACCACTAAGCCTCTTCACAAGTTTTCCATGGTGACTCTATACCATTATGAAGAAAATCATATAGGAAACATTTAGGAAACTATCTGGTACAGAAATCAAATCATTTAGGCCAACTATTGTTTTTCAATTTCTGACTAATACAGGTGGTCTCCGATTCACAACAATTCATTTAGTGACTGTTTGAAGTTACAAAGGCACTGAATAAAGTGACTTATGACCTTTTTTTGCACTTACAACCATTGCAGCATCCCCATGGTCACGTGGTCAAAATTCAGACACTTGGCAACTGACTCGTACTAATGATGTCTGCCAGGTCCTCATGTGATCCCCTTTTGCCATTTTCTAACAACCAAAGTCAATGGGGAAGCCAGCTTCATTTAACAACTTTATTACTAATTTAACGACTGGGGTGATTCACTTAACAACTGTAACAAGTTGTAAAATGGGGCAAAACTCATTTAACAGATGTCTCACTTAACAACAGAAATTTTGGGCTCAATTATGGTTGTAAGTTGAGTCCTACTTGCATTTATGAATCTATTTCACAAAATGGATACACAAACTATCTACATATTGCTATATTCCTTGAATAGTGTAGAAATATTTAAAAATAATGCAAAATCAGAACTTCACTCAAACCAATTAATTGTTTTGGTAATAATAGTAATGTGCATCTGTACACTACTGCATTATACAACAAAAATAGTTCAATGTCCTTGTTATGCTCTATGTCATTGTTAAACTGGAAACAGATCTATTGTAGAAATCATTTTACATCTTAGACACTTATTCCTTAGACAGTTGAAAAAGTAATATTTTATTGCTATCTGAAAATAGAAATAATAATGAAGGATTATTCACAGAGGACATGAAGTCGGAGCAAGAAACAAGTTCATTTGCGTTTAGTGGAATTTTTTCCAAGGTAAATTAGTTTTAGATTGAGTTATACTTTTATGACTAATAATTAGGTGTTCTGTTCTTATCTTACTGGATAGGATTTGAAAAGAGAAAAATACAAAGGCAGTTAAAAATCTCTCTCATGCACAAGTACCTAGACGCACACAAACCCCCAAATATACACACACAAGCAGACACTGAGCCTCAGAACTTAGTGGAAATTTTCATTAGCTTGGAATTTATGGCATATTTACACAACACAGATTGTTTGTCATTTTTCATGGTATTGAAAATTGTCGTGCTATTTTAAATGTTACCTTGATACAGTCCCCCATTATATTTTTGTGTTTTTGCCTCTTTCCTTATATGCATTTGTATTGAAGTAGAACAGTTTATAAATACTTTTAATGTCAATGGCACAAAATAAAATTAAAATGCATTTAATTTCAATTAACACATAAAATATAAATACAAACACAATATCAATTTATATATAAGAGAAGTTCGCACAGTTGGCCATCCGGTGTGGTGAGGCACACCTGATGATGATACCAAGTTGATGCACTGCTGCTGTTCTGCATAGGTTTGTTCCCCATTAGCTAGGTAAGCACAAATTTGATACAAGTTCAACAGTGGAATAGCCATCAGCTATCTCCTCTACATGAATGACATAGCTCTACAGTAAGGGCATTGGAATATGATCTGAATGGGAAGATGTGATCAGATAATTGTCACAGAGGGAAGGTAGTTAAGACTGTTGGGGTGGAATTACCATCAGCCCACACAGCAAACATACAGGCCAGCTATAGGTGCCTTGGTATTCCACAGTCATATGGGAACCATAATGAGGAGGCAAGGAAGACAGCAACATCCAAGTACCTTCAAAAGATAAGGTAGGTACTGAAGAACGAACTCAATGGGAAGAAAAAGAGCCACATCAACACGTGTGCCCTCCCAGTCATCAGATATTCTGTTGGTATAGTGAGCTGGCTAAAGCAAGACATGAAAGCTGCTGATGTGAAGAGGCAGGTAGGATCTGGTATATGTCACAGTCACTGTCTTCAATAAAACCCAGAGCATCCAGAAATACCTCAGTAAGATGGTACCCAAAGATTAGCTTAAAGTAGATATCATACAGTGTATCATACTTGTTTCTGACCAATGACATATAAACACATGCTGCACTTTATACTATTTATTATTGGGTTAATAGAATGATCTACTCCTTCTTAGGATGTTTATAATTTTATCAAGCCACAATTATATTTATTGCACAAAAACATTGCTATACCTCTTTTCTGGATCTTTGGTTCCTTATACTTGTTATAGTTTAAATGACATTGAATCAATTGTGCTTTAAATATATTATTCTAGACTTCAGCTAGCCTACTTGTTTTTGAAATAACCATTGCATAAGTTTAAAATAATTAGTCCCTTTTAATAATTTAAACAATACAGCCAAAAGATGAACAGAGGTAGATGCAAGCATTTCATATTGACTCATTAATATCTACATTACAATAACATGGTTAAAATCAGGCTCAAATATAAGATCTAGCAAGAGCATTAATTAAGCCTATAACATATGCAGGAAAGGAACCAATGGCAAGCTATACGCCCACGCGAGGCATGGATTGACATAAAGCCATTTCTGCATGCACAAGGGTGGCTTTAAACACTTAATAGTAACTGCCTCAACAAATTGCTGGAAACGAGAGTTCCTGTGGCACAGTAGAACTTTAAACAGAGTTTTGATCAACCTGGTGCTCCATAGATAGTAATTGTCTTGCAATGGCTGAAGAAGGCATTTTATGGCCTTAATTTGCTGCTGTTGTTGGATTACTCAAGGCTGTTTGGACCCATTTTGGAAGATGCTCCTTTATTCTAAAAGCAAAACACCTATCAGTTCTGTCAATGTAATTGTCTCTGCAACTACAAATAAATTGGTAAACACAATGAGTTTTGGAGCTGATAGGTTGTGCTTCCTTAATTAGGGGCAGTGGTAGCCTCTGGGTTTGATTGCATAAATATTCAATCACATTACTTAGAAAACAAAAGTATAAGAAGGGTATTTATCCCAGTCCAGTGAAGCACTTCTAGTTATTATTCATTGCCTAAAATAAAATTAAAAAATAGAAAACATTTGTTTATATTTGTAGAATTCAGTAACGAAGCAAAGTACTCTCAAATGGCATTCTAAAAAATTGAATGTGTATTATATTTTTAACGAATTCTTCATTCTGTATGATAATTGTACACACTTTCCTGGTAGATTCTTATCCAATAAATGAACCAATGCAGATCAGTTTAGTTCTATGGCTAGATGAGACACTCATAGGATATGATAGGATTTATACGTCAGATTTAATCCACTCTTTATCAGTATGGCCCTCCTGAAAATGCAAATTTATTCCCCCAAAATCTTGTGAAATCATTTAAAAATAAAGTAAATGTATGTATAATTTTTATTCTTAAATTTCCTTTCTATATGTGTGAATGTATCAAATATATTCCTGTATCTCAAACACAGACATTTCATGTAGCTTTTCTAAATATATTCAAAAGTCTTCATGTGCATGCAAAACCCATTTCAATAAATGCTATATATTTTATATGCAAATTTTGAGCCATGAAATATTTTGAAATGGAGTTTTGTTGATCCCATGAATTAAGTATCCATCCATGCCATGAGAGATTTCTATTGAAAGATCATACTATTTTGCATTAAAAGTAGTTCCTGTTGAATTATTTTTGAATGCTTATTAGGTCCCAGTCATTTATCCTAGAAACGACTGTTGATGATAATCATGGATTGCTTCCAAAAGTGGGAATTTTATGCTGACTTCTCTCTGATTTCTCTTTGATGTGTAGCATAGAAAACAGCAAGTGACATAATGATATGCATTACTTATTCCCATTCAATATTATTTGCAGAAACAGGAGATAGGCAAGCTAAGAAAGTAGAAATACATAGATACAATATTACTTTATAGTTTCTTCTTACTTAATCACAAATAATGAAGATAAAAGGGCCAATCCACTGTAAAATTGAGTTGGGTTTACTATCTAGGTCTGTGTCATCTTCAGTTTTGCAAACAAACTTTTGGTAGAATTATGGCCTTTGGCAAAACATCTACATTGTTAATCCATATTAATTTATACAATACAGGATTATCTAGTTTGAGCACACTGCTCTCTGTATAATTCGGTGTATTGTTTAGAATCATCTATGAAAGTTAAACAAACAAAGTGCTTTTCATCTTGCCTATATTTCACATCTTATAATTATGAGCTCATTATGGAGCAAATATATATTTTTGAAGTCTTTTTAACATCTATTTATTGAAGATTTTTCATATAACTTCAGGACCTCATTCTTTTCATTAGTTCCTATGCATAAAAGTTTGATTTTAATAGCCATTTATTAATAGCATAATTGATATAACACTTTGCCTGAACTGGTGCACATGGAGCTGAAGTAATATTATAACCATAAAAGGATGCAAAAAAGGCAAATAAAGAAAAAATGGGTCCTTTACTAACAAATGGCAACTATAGCTTAATATTATCTTGAAGAGGCAATGACGTTATTTACTGCAACTTCTTCCTTACCTTGATAACACTGAAAAGATTCATTAGCTAGGAAGCAGGATATTAATAAAGCATGGAAAGATTATATCATGGACAATGACTGCCCATTTATTAACAGTCATCCTTCTCTCACTTTGTCATTTAATGTGTGCGCCAAACATGTTATGTGTTAGTTTTCCAGTCTTGGGTTCATATTATTGTAGATAAAAGATAATATCACTTTGTTTTTCTTTCTATTTATCTTATTTATAAAAGTAATAAATTATTTCATAAGGCAAGTGTATTTTTCATGTGGAAGGTTCTCAAGATGGGTACAAATAAGAACAGCTGAGAAATCTTTTAAAGCTGACCCTAGCCAGTAATCCACTTTCTTTGCCTCAGCGTTATTACACATTTATGTTAAAATAGCCTGTCTTGGGACCTATGTGGTTAATAAGAAACTGCATGCAAGATTTGATTTGATTTTGAATGGAATCAAAAGCACTGAGCAAATGTCTTCCGTAGTTCAAGTCAGTCCTTATCGTAGTTCCTTATATCTTTTTAACTAAGTTTTTCTGTCAAGATGTGACATAGTACTAATTTGTTTTAGAAAATCAAAGCATATGTAGAGTCAGTATGGCATGAAAAAACTTTTGAATGAAAACAAGATATTCCACATAGCTAGCTCAAGAAACAGGTGGCAATCTGGTTTCATAATCATGCCTTTGGTTTAAATGCAATGACCAGTCATAATGGGTCATAATTCAGAGCAATCCCTTTTTGCATTCAGTAGCTAGCTCATTGTTTTAATTCAACAGATGTCTGTGTTGAATACTGGATGAATTACAAGTTTTCTAAATTTAAAAAACACCTTAATACATACATACCAGGCTATTAATCCAACAAACATTGTTTTGAGTTGGGTCAGCATGGAATACGTTATTAAAATGTTGTATGCAGCTTGAAAAATTAAAGAAAAATATTTTCTATTTTTGCTTGAAAGCTTAACAATTTTTGTTCTTGTGTTGTTGAATCTGTTCAATACTTCTTCATACTGGTTTAATGTCATGTATAAAAGAATGTGCATAAAGTGTAACTATTGCAGTTTTACCATTGTACTATTTGCCTGAATTTGTACTTTATGATAAATCTTTCCATCTTTATTCTTAAAATGAGCCATCATAAAAGAAATTTCATAATTAAGATCTATCTGAAAACATGCAGGGTGAGGTTTCACTGTATCCTATAGATGCTTTATATTTATAAGATTATTTAGTTTGTTTTTCTCAGTGACTATTACTTGAATCATTTTGAAACATAGGACACAAATTGTTTTACTTTCTGCTTGAAATAGACTCATGAAAGTATGTATTTTAATTAAAAAAACTTTAAATAATAATACATAGGAATGTATTTAAGATTAAATGCAGTGTGTTTTCATTTGTCTAAATGGTGTTCTTACACAGCTTCTCTTGTGAGAGGTTGGGTTGTTACTTTGGTAGTGGAGCACTTGGTTGTGTGGGTAGTTTTACAATAAAATTTGTGTTACTAATTTGCCATCACTCCTAATGAGGATACAGTATCTAGGAAGGAAAGTGTATTGTCATCTTCCTCCATTGTGAATTTTATTTCTTTGAAGATGGAGCCATTTATATTTATAAAAAGGTACTTCAAAGTAGTATTAATTCTTTCCATCTCCTCAATTGATTGTGATTAATAGACAAAAGAAAGGTAAAAAGTAGTATAAAGACATTAAAATGAGGCTTAACAAAATGTTCTGTGGATTGAAGTTGCTTGTCTAACAAGTTGGACACCCCTTGAGCCCAAAGTCTGATGTTTATTATAGCAATGAGATATGACCAAGCATAGTGGTCATTATGACAGCATATGAAAGGATGACAAATGAGTCACTTTCAAGAAAAGATCAGCTACCCGATATTGGCATTCAACACCACTATTCAGTACATGATAAAGTCTAAATTTTCTGTGTCGCGTGGCAACTTTCTGGGAAGTAGTTGCAACAGGCTAACAGACTTAAAAGTTAGTTTGGCATGATGATAGGTATGTCGTGATAATGCATAGTTCATATTTACTGATCTATACCTAGGTCACCAAAAAATCGCAATATGAGATGAGTAATTAAAAAAAATCTATTTGACCAGTTGGCTCACTGTCAAGACATTTTTAAAATTTCTGCTCTTAAGGAAGGTAAATATAATGAATAAATTTCAGTGACTTTAGACTAGACCCATTTTAATTTGGAGTGCTTGATGGTTAGAACAGAGCTGTTTTATGACAGCAATATGTGTGTGAAGGGATCATTTATTTATAAAATGTCCACTCACAATATATCGGGCAGTGAACTGATACCACAAGGTAGTTCAGTTTTATATGGGACCCTTGGACAAAATGTCCTAGTTCCCTGTTATATAAACATAGGCCAGGAAATAGAATTACTGGTATACAATTTATTGGAAGGTAGGGCAAGCATAAATGGGACTAGGAAGCATGGTTATACCATTGTGGCACCCAGGATGTAGGGAGAAAATATGGAAGATAGGAAAAAGAATGAAATATGGCATGTGCTTGGCTAAGCTCCTTGAATCAATTTTCTATCCAGTGGTGGGATTCAATTTTTTTTACTACTGGTTCTGTGGGTGTGGCTTGGTGGGTGTAGCATGGCTTGGTGGGCATGGGTTGGTGGGCGTGACTGTCAGGGTTCCAGTTCAGCTTTCGTTGAATAAAAACATCTCACCTTTCAAAGTTCAAAGTCCATTTTATTCAACTAGCCATCTGGCACGTCCCAGTGAATTCCAAAAACTGAAAGCATTCCAGATTTCTCCCCCCTCCATTTCACTCCCTCCTCCCCTTCCACTGGTCACGATGTCCAATCAAGTTCTCCTCCATCTGTGCACCCTCCTCTTCCACTGGCCAATGCAATGATTCCTTCCGCCTATTACATAACCTTATTATGACTATCACGCAACCCCCTCCCCCCTTTTCCCACAGTGTAGAGTTGGCAGCTTGGAACGTAGCTAATAAGCCTTCCAAGGCTGACACAGAACCTGTCAGAACCTGCTGGATTTCACCCCTGTTCAGGATTCATTTTTATCCCCAAAAGTTCTTGCTTTGTTGACAGCTGGAATTGGTGCATTTTTCCTTAGCTTAGGCTCAACTTTCTTCATCTGGTTCGATTGATATTTTTTTCCCTTTGTTTCCCTAATAACTTATTTCCTTCTTTAATTACCTCCCTGAAGGGATCTTTTAAAAAGATTCCTGGCATTTTTGTCCTTTCTGCTTATTGTCTGCTATGTCTTTAGTTATGGCATCTGAAGGCACTAAGGACCTGGCTTTTCCCTGAGGCTCTGGGCTACGACATTTTTATATTACGCATAAAAAACAAATAGAGCTTTGTACACATTATGGTGACTGCCAGCTGAACTTTTTTGAACACATCCTGCAGACATCCCTAATTAGGGCTGTACATCATTGGAAAATGATGTGAACCAAGTACTTTGGACTGAGGGCGTATGTAGTAGAAGCCTGGAAATGTTGGACCACTGAGTTGGACCATGAGACTAGAAGACAGATGCTGCACTTCCTGGATCATTTTTTGAGTGTACATAACCCAAATCACCCCTTCATGGATTACTGCCATGTGGCAAAGGGGCTTGAATAGTTCAATGAAGCTATAAGCTGTGCCATGCAGGGCCACCCAAGACGGACAGCATAGCAGAGAGCTCTGACAAAACGTGATCCCTGGAGAAGGAAATGGCAACCCACTCCAGTATCTTTGCCAGGAAAACCCCATGGACAGTACAAAAAGGGAAAAAGACATGACACAGAAAATGAGCCCCTCAGATTGGAAGGTCTCCAATATGCTACTGGGGAAGAGCAGAGGGCTAGTACTAGTAGCACCAGAAAGAATGAAGTGACTGGGCCAAAGCTGAAAAGAGGCTCAGCTTTGGATGTATCTGTTGGTGAAAGGAAAGTCCGATGCTGCAAAGATCTTTTCTCCATAGGAACATGGAATGTAAGATCCATGAATCAAGGCAAGCTGGACGTGGTCAAACAAGAGATGACAAGACTAAACATCGACATCTTAGGAATCAGAGAACTAAAATAGACAGGAATGGGTGAATTTAATTCAGATGACCATCAGGTATACTACTGCGGGCAAGAATCCCTCAGAAGAAATGGAG
>JANHFM010004485.1:0-11228 GCA_032468115.1 Grayia smithii
TATCTATCTATCTATCTATCTATCTATCTATCTATCTATCTATCTATCTGTCTCTTTCATCGAACGTCAGCTCCGCCAACTATCGCTAGAATTGTTCTAGCGCGGTTTCAAAGATGCTTGGCTTGGAATGACATCTCCGGGTCGCGGTAAACACTGCAGAATGGGAGTGGATGGAAGGGGAGCGGGTCTTTTGTAGTCAGGTGAGTCTGCGAAGCTGTCTCGGGGAGAGGGATTACGGCGAGGAGGGAAAGGAGGGGGAGGGCTTTGCGGAGAGATGTAGGAGCCACCAGGGAGGGGTAGGGGAACCACAAGCAGGCGCGATCCGATCGCCTGTCCTTTCTTCGACTAGGCGGGGATAGCACGGCAGAATCTCCCTCCCCCGCTTCCGTGCTGCAGCTGCGGGGGTGGACGGGGCCTACCGCTCGCTGGATCTAGCCAAGGCCGGCCCCTGCAGTGAGAAAGGAGGAGGAGGAGGATTTGGATCTCCCCTCCCCCACCCGCCGAATATGACGTCACCTTCAAATGGCGGGAGGGGGACAGCTGGTTTGTCCCGGCTATAGTGCCTGCCCAGAATTTTAATCGGCCTCCTTCGAACAAGAACCGGCTCCTTTTCTCTCGTTCCAGTTTAGGCTCGGTCCCCAAGCATTTTAAGACCTAGAACCCAATTGGGATGGCATTTAGCCTCTTTCTTCTTGCAAGAGATGTTAGGATTGGGGAAAAGGGGTGGGGTGGAATAGTTTGCCAGGAGTTTCCTGGGACAGGCAGGGCAACGTCTGAAAGGGATGCGGCGGGCTGTACCCTTAGATACTGTATAGCAGACAAAGGCAGAATGCAAGTACATAATTGATTATAAGACAATTACCATGGTCGGGACATAAAAATTAGATTATCCCCATTCATGTGTGTCTGATTCTCAGAAACTGCCTGGACGCTAGATGACAGCAAAAAGCTGGATTTCTTATATCTCTTTGCTGGCATCTAGTGGTCATCTGGAGTTTGGCAGTCTAAATGTAGTACAGTAACCCTAATTTTAATTCATGCCAACAATTAAAACTAAGATAATATGATTGCTATTCTATTGGGTGTATTTTCTTTTGAGGCAAGTAGAATTAAGTACAATGATTTGGAAAAAGTTGCACTTAAGGCTAAAAATTATAATGTGTGTCTCTTGGGCTTCAGGTTTTGTATACCTGAAGTAGCACAAGGAAAATAGGGAATACTAAGGAGCAGGGAAGGAAGGCAACTTTCTTGATTTCCTCCTCATTGTAGGGTTCAGGAAATTGAACTGCCCTGAAGCTGTTGGACTACAGCTCTCGTAAGAAAGGGCTCATTGGTTCTTCACTTGGCCATTTTCTTTCTCTTTCTAATCGTACATTTGATTCTGGGATCTCAGTGTCCTCAGTGTTTGCAAGAGTAGTTCATTTCACCAAGAACCAGAAATTTTACCCAATGCTTTTGAGGTTCAGATTTCTGGTGACTTTAAGAGAGAGATGGGTTGTTAGATATAACAGGCAATAGCAATAAGATTTAGATTTATATATACTTCATAATGCTTTACACTCTTCTCTAAGCGGTTCAACATATTGCCCCCAACAATCTAGCTCCTCATTTTACCGACCTTGGAAAGATGGGAAAGCTTAGTCAACCTTGAGCTGGTGAGAATCAAACTGCTGATAGTCAGCAGAATTAGCATGCAATACTGCATTCTAATCACTACACCACCACAGTTCTCAACAAGGATGGTCGACGCTCCCATGTTTTGCCCATGGATGGAAGTATATCTGGGTAGGGATAGACTGCCTGAGACTTGAGAGAGTTGTATTTATTTATTTATTTATTTTATTTATTTAATTTAATTTATATGCCGCCCTTCTCCCGAAGGACTCGGGGCGGCTCACAAGGATTAAAAGACAATAAACAAATAATAATAATTTAAGATAATATCAAAACAGTTTAAAAGCAGATAAAATTAAAAACCCGATCACGTCAGCCTATCTGTTGGAACAGCCACGTCTTCAGTGGGTAACCCATTCCAGAGGGTCGGTATGCCCACAGAGAACGCCCTCCTGATAATACTGCACACTTTAGTGACATATGACATCCCCAATGGCTTCATGCAGATGGTGAACGAAACCAGGGTGAGGTACACCAAAAAGCAGAGACCTAAGGTTAGACTGCTCCCCCCCCCCAAATGGAATCAGACTCAGAGGAAGGAGGAGAAACATTATAATACCCCACAATATCCTGAGCCAGTGCAAAACACTGTCAATAGTATTGAAGGCCATTGAGGGATATAGATAATCCATTTCCTCCAAGACCCTTTGGCAGTGGTGGGCTTCAAAAATTTTAGCAAGGGTTTCTCTGCCTGGTTGCTGTGTGGGTGTGGCCATAGTGGGCATGGCCTGCACCATGGTGGGTGGGTGGGAGTGTTTTTGCCCTCCCTGGGCTCAGGAGGCTTTCCTTGAGCCTCCGGGAGGGTGAAAACAGCCTTCCCAGGCTCCAGAGACCCTCTGGAGGCTGGAAACTGGTCCATTTCTGGCCTTCCCAAATGTCCAGTAGGCCCATTTTTCACCCTCCCTGAGCCTCCATGTGCACCCTGCACTTACCTGCATCCAAAACGGGCAACGTGGGGACTCCTGGGAGGGATGGAGCAGGGTGGGCGGGGCCATAGAATCTTAGCTAGAGGTCCTCCCGAACCCCTGCGAATCCCCAACAACCCACCCCTGCCCTTTGGTTCTATAAGCCAACCATCTTCTCTGAAACCTTCTCTGGAGACAGGACAAAAATGTTCAACTGTATTCGATCCACTGATGGTTGTTGAGGATGGACCACTGCTTCTTTCAAAGATGGCAGGACCATATCCTCTCTCAATAATACATTTACTACCTAAGTATGCCTTCTTTGGAGGTCCTCACCAACCAGGAGAGACAAGGACCTAAATTGCAAGTGGATATGTTAATAGCCCCAAAGATTCTCTTCACTTATTCAGAATTCCTAACATCTATTGTACTTTTAAACATAGTTTCCCTCTCCTGCTGGTGGCATTTTAGCTACCTACGGCTAGCACTTGGAGAAGTAAGATAGATTTTCATGAATATGATTAAATATTTCTTTTCCCTTTCTTTTTTATTTTCTCTTCCTCACCAATGATGGGAAGTTTGAAAGAAAAATTCTGAAGTGATTGTAAGCTTGTGTAAAATTATTTACTGTTTTCCTCAGGAGCAACTGGTTTACAAAAGAAAATTTTGATTAAAAGACACAGACAAATATGCAAATATCATTTATATTTTGAGATATTTTGAGAATATTAAAAGGGGTTCCCTGTTCAGAAAAACAGGAGATGAGGTACCCAGATTTTTTAAAAAATGGGGAAGAAAAATCTTGATTTTCCAATGCTTTAAACAGTATTCCCTTTTTTAAACAAACAAATACTGTGATTAGTTAAAATTTTGAAAAAAATGTTAATCTTTCAGCTATGGAAAAATGCAGTGAAAATCTTGCATTAACTTTGGTTGGATAATAAGGTAGCTACTTAACAATGTCTCACATGAATGAATGTAAATCAGAAGGAATTCCTCCCTATTTATCCCCAGTGAGTTAAACATGGTTTGTCACCCTGTGAGAATATTCTATAACATAGGAATAATCAGAACACATTGTTGGCTCCAATTTTCCCTCATTTTATTTTTCAGAAAGTAAAGTCGGCTTCACAATTTAGTCCCAGGTAGGAAGAGAATTAACTGTATAATACGTGCTGTTTGGGGAAAGTAGGAAATGAAAGGGGACATTCCTTATACTCAGCTGTGTTTCCCTGCACTTACCAATGCTATAGAAATCGCCCTGATTTTCATTGTTATGTGCTTTGTATGTTGTTTGTATTAAGCAAATCTGCTGCTTTCCTTGCCTATTCTCCCCACAGCAAATCCACACGGATCTTTTGAAAGAAAACTGAACTCTCCTAGACAAAGACTGATGCCACATCCATCTGACATGTCCAACAAATGGGTTTTTGTGCGCTCTGTCAGCATCTTAATCAGAGTGTCATGCTAAGCCCACACGACACCTTCTCCGTGCCGGAAGCTTGGCCAGGACTTAATCCTTCAACTTGTATATACTGAACTAACATTCCGATGAGCCCTGATAATTCGTACCTTTTACATGTTTTCTGTCACCCCTCAGATTTATCACATGTCATGAAATCGTTCACCCTCTGCCTTGTCAATCCTACTTCAGGACTGTAAAAAAAAAAACACCAACCCCCCCTCCCCCGCAGTAGGTTAGAGCAAGCTGCTGTTGGCTCTTCATTAGCAAGTCAGCCCGTTTAAGCTGTGAGTAAGGTGGCAATTGAATTCCTAGCTGAGAGTAAGCCCCACTAAATCCATTTAATTCATTTTGTAATAAGTGTATACTGTAAAAAAAAAAAAGCTGCTAATTTTCATTTGACAGGGTCTACTTTTGCTTGATACAGGAGAATAAGCAAATGGATTGGGTTTGGCAATGAAATTAGATAGGCATGGCAGCTTTGTTAATTATTGAAATTCACAAAACCTAGTGAACCCATCTGGTCCTGCAAACAATAGCAATAGCAACAGCATTTAAACTTAGATAACGCTTCACAGTACTTTACAGCCCTCTCTAAGCTGTTTACAGTGTCAGCATATTACCCCCCAAACAACTTGGGGCCTCATTTTACCGACCTCAAAAGGATGGGAGGCTGAGTCAACCTTGAGCCAGTTAGGATCGAACTGTTGGCAGTCATCAAAATTAGCTTGCAAGACTGCATTCTAACCATGGCTACTTCCATGTAGTTTCTCAGCATTTGTGACCATAGAGTTCACACAATTCTTATTGGGATGTTCTGAGAGTTTGAGGCTCCAAGTGGGCTGGTGATACAGAAGAATGTCTTGCCCTTATATTGCTGAAGATCCAGCTCACTTTTTTGCACTTCGGGGGACTTCCGCACCACTGCTAAACCCTCTCTCCAATCTCTGAAGTAGACCCACCATTATCTTCATGCCTATTAACCTTGGAATGCCAGGGAGGCCTAATGTCAAGGAGGCTAATTGTGCCCAGGAAAAGACACAAATGGCACACCAGGTGAAGATGTGCAAAGGCCTTCTTGACCATAGCTGCTGCCAGCTCATCAAGCAGGAATGATGAATCCAAGACCTCCAATTGACTTTCAATCGTCTCATAGGAAATGGCATCCAGCCAACAAGCTGAAAATGAATTCTCAGAAAATCCAAATTACAGAACTTCTAATTATTAATCTAATTTGGCTTGCAAAGCAGCTATAGGAGACAGTTTTCAATAAATGTTGTTGGTTTTTTGACAATTTTTTAGTACCATGATAACATGACAGCACACAGAGTCGCTGTCAGGAGTTGGGCAACCTGTAAACTGAACGTATGTATAGGTAGTCCTCGATTTACAACCTTCAAACTTGCCACAGAACTCCTAATAGATATCTATGACCTGGATTCAAATTTCTGAAGATGGTCAGGACTTCCCACCAGGGGTGAAATTTACTTACCTTCCCTACCGGGTCACAAATGTGTGCTTGTCCATGCATGCATGCGCAATCATCCCAAAAAAGGCATCCCTGCATCCATCCATGACATCCATGCAGATGGGCAGGGCTTTGCGCAGTTGGCCCTACTGTATCATGTGATCCGGTAGGAACCGGCTGCATTTCACCCCTGCCCCCCCCCACAGTCATGTGACTGAACTTCGTTAGGGCTTTTTGCAGCATGCTGAGGTCACATGATTGTGTTTTATAATGGTTTCACCCAAACCTGGCATTTACTTCTGGTTTTTGGCAAAAACCATACCCATAGCAAACCCCTGTTTTTTATAACAACCACATTGTTTGCTTGATAACTGCTGTAAAAAAAAGGATGGGTGACCCAATTTACAACTGTCACAAGTTTTGATCACAATGGGAAGGCTCTATTATGATTGTTAATTCTAGGATTACCTGTATATACGAATAAGAAGTACATGCATGCACACATACGCATATGCATGCATGGAATGAATCGGTGAGGAGTTACTTTCTTTTCTCCTGAATTTGCCAAGGATTTGAGGTTATCACCTGTTTCTGATTTCCTTTTCCATTTACCTTTGTTCAACAGGAAAATGTCACACTTCTGTTCATGTATGAACAGAAACGATAATTGCTGGGCTATTTCTCTTCTGGAGGATTCAAGAACAGGTCTTTGGCGGGCTTTTACTTTTGATGCTGTATTAGATGCAGATCAGCTCCCCCCACCTTGCATTTATAGCAATAATGTCCTCTCTGTACTAGTTAAGTGAGGGAGTACTAGTTAAGTTTCTCCCCATCTCCCTCCCCCATCTGAGAAACTAAAGAGGGAGAGATCTGAGGAGAGAATTCTTCTGGAAAACATAAGTGAAGAGATCCATTTCTTGAATCCAAAGAAAATGGCTGCCCAAATAATTAGCGCAGAGCTTTACGGATGCTTCTGAAAGTCAATATGCACATTTACACAAAAGACATATATTACTATTGGAATCTGCCTCTTCTTTAGCATAATAAGAGTTTGCATATTGCTGTCAGGAGGAATTTGCACAAGGACCTATTCTCTGGCAGGTAATAGTAAGCAAATTCCTTAGGATCAAAAGGGGAATCAAATGAAAATAACAATTAGGGGGAGAAAATCTGTTTGGGATGTTGTAGGCAAGGATGCTGTGTGAGAGTGTGCTTGTGCCACGAGGAAACTCAGCACAATTGTCTAGGTAACTTACTAAAAAATCTGAGAGTAAACATCCCTCTACCCAATATCCACTCCTAACTGAATTGCTTTACCTGGAGTGAGGATTGCCAAAACTAGTTTTATTTTGTAAAGTTTTATTCCTATAGCAGGTGGTCCTTGATTTACGACCACAATTTGAGCCCAGAATTTATGTTGCTAAGTGAGAAATCTGTTAAGTGAGTTAAGTGCCCCATCTTATGACTTTTCTTGCTGCATTTGTTAAGTGAATCACTGCGGGTGTTAAGTTAGTAAGACGGTTGTTACTAACTGAATCTGGCTTCCCCATTGACTTTGCTTGTCACAGAAGGGATGACACAACCCCGGGACACTGCAACCGTCATAAATAGGAACCAGTTGTATGTAAATCATGTGACCATGGGAATGCTGCAAAGGCGGTGTGAAAAATGGCTATGTCATTTTCACTTTTTTCAGTGCCATTGTAACTTTGAATGGTCACTAAATGACCTGTTGCAAGCCAAGGGTTACCGGTAACAGGTCTGATTGTTTTGATGGTGAAATTCATATTAATTCAAAGCCCCCAAAAGCTATGTTCCCTGTCTTCAGGTGCGAAGTATCACAGTTGCAAAAAAGTGAATGATCACCTGATTAGTTTTAGAGGGACTGACAGTAAGTTAGAGCCGATATATGTAACCACTCAGCTTTCCATTCAACTGTCTCAAACAACTATCTGACGGGCGCCCTTTTGTACTACATATCTCTGCATTTGCAAAGATGTGCAGGATAAGATACTTGGCAGATGCCTCACTAGTCAGAAGCCCACCTGTCTGGCCAGGGGTGGGTTCTACTTACCTTTACTACCGGTTCTGATGATGCACACGCTTTGCACATGATTGGCGCACGCACTCACTTTGCTCGTGCGCCAAACACGCACTCCGCGCATGCACAGTAACTTTTTTGGGGGAAAAAAACTCCCAAAAAGCGTTCTGCGCATGTGTGGAGCGCGCATTCGGCAGAGAACCGTAAGTACGGGCACACGGGGTGGCCCAGCTCCCAGTCGCGGAGAACCGGTTCAGTGACATCACAGCATCACCGCTACCGGATCGCGTGAACCAGCCCAAACCAGGAGCAACCCACCACTGTGTCTGGCCTGCAGATGATTTTCCTACACTTCTTGGTGAGCTGAATATGGTGTTCTGGAAATCTGTAAAGATTCATCCTATTTTCCCAGCCTTTTCATGGTTAATTGAAAATGTGTTAGCTTTGAGTGCTTATTTAATCAGAAAACTGGCAGAAATAAACAAATACAGATAGTCCTCCACTTACAACAGTTCACTTAGTGACCATTCGAAGTTACAACAGCACTGGAAAAAAATGACATGCCTGTTTTTTCACAGGATAGTTGTAGCATCCTGATGGTCATGGGATCAAAATTCAGATGCTTGGCAAATTGATTCATATTTATGATGGTTGTGGTGCCCCAGGAGCATGAATTACCTTTGGCAAACTTCTTACAAGCAAAGTCAAGGGGGAAGCCAGATTCACTTAGCAACTATATTACTAACTTAACAACTGCAGTGATTCACTTAACAATGGTGGAAAGAAAGGTCATAAAATGGGGCAAAGCTCACTTAACAACTGTCTCACTTTAGCAACGGACATTTTGGGCTCCATTGTGGTCGTAAATTGAGGATTACCTCTGTGTTCAATAACTGGAGAGCAGAGTGGTTTATGATTTTAATTTTGGACCAGCTTCCACATTTTCATCCTAATAAACGAATGGATTTCCTTGGTACTGGATTAAGGGATGGGCAAGGGTTAAGTGAAATCTACAAGTCTCACAGCTTCTCTCTATAGTTTTAACCAAATCATACCATTTTTTTTAATTTTAGCCTTCCAAAACTGTAACTAAATGAGCTAGCAAAAAGGAGGGGGGGGGAGAGCAGATCCCCTCTCCCATTTTGTAATTTACAAACTGCCCCAAAATCTGATTAAGAATTAACTCCAAGTTACCCCAAGATTAAAGGCTCAGGTAATTCAATTTCACTACCTCCCAATTTATTTTGGACTGGCTTTTTTTCCTTTAAAAACAAAATCACTGTAAGACATCAAAAAATGGCCAAGTGCATCAGGAATTATCAAGCTTGTAACAGACCTGGAACTTACAGAAAGTCCAATGGTAGTCTATAGAAAACTGGTGTCCACTTTGTCAATTTCTAAAGTTAGTTGAGGCGTACTGATAATAATAAAGACGACTTCAAAATCTATTATAAAACAGGTGTTCCACTAAAACCATGCTTATTCGTAGCAATCCAGAAGAATCCTGGAAACTGAGTCAGCTGACCAGTTCATCTCACCTGCGCTGAAAGTCTTCCAGGGCCTCAGACAGAAATCTTTTCCTTCCCGCAGCCGACTTCTCTCTCAGATTTATTGTAATTAATGTAATACTTTTCCATGTGTCAGCTGTTCCCGAGTCAGAACACACGCTATCAGGCTGTTGAGCATATCAAGGAATGGGAAAAATTCTGTGCATTTATTGCACTTGGAAATCGTTAAACGGATTAGAGAAATATTCCGCCATCCTTACCAAAAGAACAGAGCAACGGCTGGGAAGCCTGAGTCGATGCTGGAAAGCAACAAAACAAAACAAAACAAACCCATTCTCTGGTGCAGAGTTGCAGCCTGCCTGCCTGCCTGCCTGCAGTCAAAACGGAGCTGCAGTTACTAATTGTACCAAAGATAGACTGACACTAACCTGATGTTCACTAAAGGTCATGGAGCCAATCCAGGAGCTCCCTCAGCTGGCATCTGAAAAAAGATCTAAATGAAAAGACCAGGTTTTTAAAAGAAAAAAAAAGAAAAGAAAGAAAGAAAGAAAGAAAGAAAGAAAGAAAGAAAGAAAGAAAGAAAAGAGGTTTTCTTTTGCAGATGAGAATGAGAAAAAGATGCTGCATGGTTGTTGTTTTCCTATTTGGCCCAAGTTTCTCAGTTTCAGAAGGCCTTGGTTGGGTGCCTTTCTGGAAGAGAATCTGCATGGGTAGTTTGGTTCCCATGTGCCTACCCTGGAGTATTTGATTGGGGGGGGGGGGGGGGTTCCTACACAGAAAAGCAGCCAACTCCAGGAGGAAAGACTTAAGACATCCCAGTATCTCTGAAACAAAGCAGAGCAAAATGGGTTGCAGAGATTTCACTTCCTCCTTGCACACTTACGCCCTTCCACAGAGGGTCCTTTAGAACCATAATACTGTGCGTAGAGCTTGGGTGTGTTTTTTTTTTCCCCCTTCCTTTCCCCAGACGACTTTTAAACCTAATTTCCATTTTTCAAGTCATTTGCAAAAGCCTCCCGTTGCTCCAAGCATTCCGAAGGGGGGGGAAAAAGGCGTCTGGATTCGGGAAAGGCTTGCGTTGAGTGCGGTGCTCGTTTCGGCCAAAAGAGGGCAGTGTTGCTGTTTTGTATCCCAGACGGCGGAGAACAGTACCTGGCGATGTGTTCCGGGCTGGTAAGTAACAGCTGCTGTCTCTTTTCTTTTGCTATGTACAAGTTTTCACATGTCTCCGTATTCTGTAGTTAATCAGGACTTTGTAACTATCTGTCCTGCCTATTAACTGCACCAACTTCGAAACTGTTTAAAGGTTAACACATTTCACTCCCATGCATGAGTGGCACACATGAGCGGGGAATGCTTGCTCGCGGGACTTTTCTTGCTACAAGGAAAGAAACCCAGCAAAGAGGAGAAAGGACTTACATTTGCAAAGTGGTAAGAGATAACTTAGGTAGCGTCTACTTTTACTATCATTTGAGCAAATTATGCCCTTGCACGCACACTACATAAAAATGTGGATTGGCGCGGGCTGTTTGTCAAATCTCAGCTAAGTCCCCCTTGGAATTCAAACTTGAAGAGTATTCACACTGCTTTAAGGGAGGACCGTTAAGTTGGATCTCCTTGTCAAATTCAGGTTTTGATTTTCTTGGGATCAGATCTGTGCTATTGGGAGGAAGGATTAATTGGAACAGGGCTCTTAACGAAAAGCAAAATGATACTATGGTTTGTTGCACAGTCAAATGTTTAGACTAGAGTTGGCATTTTCAAGTCTTTGCCAAGGACGGAGGACAGGCAGATGGTGGTATCCTTGCAGGGTGTAATCAACTCCAAGTAAAGCTACCTTTTGCAACTGACTGAGGATGATTTTGTCAATGTTGATGGTGTTCAAATAGTACTTCAATTGTTTTGGGATCGCACCCTATTACTGTTGGTCCTCTCTTGGCTTTCTTTTGCCACAGTTGTTCTACTTTTAGATGCAGGTCTTTGTATTTTGTGATTTTTCTCCAGTTCTTTCTCTTCTGCTGTCTCTAGGTGCCACAACATTTACTATCCAGACTTTGTGTTGTTCTCATTGGCAGTTACTAAGTCTGGAGTGTTATGACTCATTCCGAATGTATCTTTTCTTTCATGTACACCGAGAGCGTATGCACCAAGACAAATTCCTTGTGTGTCC
>JANHFM010004485.1:63931-78567 GCA_032468115.1 Grayia smithii
GCTTGTGCTTAATTGTAAGCCGCCCTGAGTCTCCGGAGAAGGGCGGGATATAAATGGGATTTAAAAAAAAAAAAAAACTCTTGACAGTAGGCAGAGTTAGCCTGCAATACTGCATTCTAACCACTGTGCCAAGCATCTAAATTTTGATCACATGACCATGGGGATGCTGCAATGGTCTAAGTGTGAAAAACAGTCATAAGTCACTTTTTTCAGTGCCATTGTAATTTCAAGTGGTGACTAAAGAAATTGTTGCAAGTCGAGGACTACCAGTAATGTAGTAACATTCATTGTTCCTCCATCTAGAATGTTTTTTTAAAAAGTACCTTTGCTAAACCAGCACGATGAGCACCTTTTGATTCCATATACGCCAAGTATTTGTTAAAATCCTTGAATTCATCCATTGTTGGTTGAAATGTCATAATTTTACAGCTTGGATTTGGAGGGGAGTCCAAAGATTGAGCAGCCATGGCTGCTCAATGTTAGACGTGCTGATAAAAGAAATACATATTGATTATTTAGCTCTATTTGAACAAAACGTATTATAAATGAATTTTACCTAAATTTAAACTTACATTCTTAAAGTTCTATTTTTATGATGATTTTATACGATATCTTCAAGATAATATGAAGAGGCCATTAAAACCAAAACAAACTGAAAGAAAATAGTAGTTAATGGCCAGAAAGTCTAAAAACTTAATCACCATTAATTCCATGACGTTACATCTAAGCCTTCAGTATAATTCTATTTTACATGAAATTACATTTATCTAGGATTCAGTCTCTAAACAAGTTTCCTAGAATTCTCAGGTCATTTCTATGGGCCTTGGTACTTAATTCCTATGTGTGCAGTAATCACTTTGGGATATAAATACAGTGATTCCATAAGCCAGTCTAAAGAAGAAGGTTAGATCACCTCCAGGTTAACCCAGTCTTTGATGTAGAATTTTACACTTCAAATGGGCCAGTTTAACTGAACCATGCACAAATTTTCTATTCTCTGTAATAGTTGAAAGATACTTTTTATGCTTCGAGGTTGGCAGATGATATGAAAAAAATAATTTCTGAAAATTCTTCTACAATGGCCATTGCAGCTACAAAATTTGCCTTTGAACTATCTGAATATATTCTATAGAATATTTTAAAAAGCTTTCCACAATTGAAATGCCCATCTTGCTATATTTTTGAAGGGATGAAGTAAAAAAGCAAATGCAAAATTAATTTTATATAATTCCTGTCGCTAAGAAGTCAAACTATTTTAAAAATCTATATATCTGGTGAGGAAAGTGGTAGAGGAGTTATACTTTTTACCTGCCAATTCTGTATTTTCTTCTATTTCAACTCAGTTTTCTTCTCCCTATGGGTTAGGGAAGAGATGAAAGAAAAAAGAGAAATAAAACATTTATATTACTGCATTAGTAATCAAACTTCCACAGATTTTCAATATATATAATTTGTTTAATTTAAAATGAGTTCATAAAATTGTCCTAAATTAAAAAACAATCTAAAGGCACTGAGCAGGTGAAACAAGCACTCAGCAAAACCAGCTAACAGGAACAAGTAAGAGACAGTTGAAATTACATCAGAGATTTTGTAATATCAAAATTATTAACTGTGATTTGTTAGAAATAATGTACAGGTAGTCCTCAACGTACAAGCATTGATTTAGTGAATGTTTGCAATTACAAAGGCACTGAAAAAAGTCTTATGATTTTCACATTAACGACTATTGCACCACTTCTCTAAGTCACATGATCAAAATTTGAGCACTTGGCAACAGGCATGTATCTACAACAGTTGCAGCCTCCCAGAGTCATGTTATCATCATTTGCAAACTTCCTAGCTGGCTTCTGACCAGCAAAGTTAATGGCGGAAGCCAGATTGGCTGCCTTGGCTATGTGATTTAACAACCATAATGATTTGCTCAACAACTATGACAAAAAAGATTACAAAATCAGGCATGACTCACTTAACAACTGCCTTGCTTAGCAATAGAAACTCTGGCTGTAAGATGAGGAATATCTATAATTGATGCCCAACAAATTTATAAAATTATTCCGATATCTATCAGATTTGATTAATACACTTGATTAAAATATTGACATCTTACACGTAAGTAGCAAAAGTTACTTAATTTTGATTTCTTCAATTTTGATTTCCTCAATATTCTATCATAGCAGTGACATGTAGTTAAATGCCAAAGCTGTTTTGATGAACTGCTAGGCTATGAGAACTGAAAAAAATAACAAGAATAGGTAGGTTTATTATAGGTATCTTATATATTTGTATCTCTGCTTAAGCCACGCAAAATTATTTGTTGGCACATTTCTATTTTCTAAGTACATTTATTTAACTGTAAAAAGTTATCAAACAAAAAGAAAAGAAAAATCTATTTAAAATATTGTATCAAAAACTCTAAAAATATGTCTCATTTAATCCTAGTAGTTTCGGTTCCTAATGACCTGACAGTCATAATGATTCTCCCATAGACTCTCTTAAACAAGACATAACAGGCCCCAGATACTATCCAGCTCCATATTGAGTAGTTTGATGCAGCACAAATCAACTCAAGCATAGAAGCAGCAGTCTAGTTTCAAAACTATTTGCCCATGAAAACTTCTGTTGCTTTATGTGCTGAGAAAATGACAGGAAATGATACTGTGCTCATTCTCAGTTTCTGTTGATGGCCTCTGGTATCCTATTCATTTATTTATTTGTGGTTTCAATCAGCTAGAATTCTAGGTAATAAGAGATCATCCAAACATTGATAAATATAATGCAATATAACAATAAATGATAATACTATATAGTTTATTCTTCTGGATAAAACCTGAGGGTTGGGATGAAGGGTGTTTCTATTCCTGACAGTTCATTTACATAGTCCCTGTGCCCTGTCTATTTACAAATTTTCACACCAGTTTACGCCCAAGTTACTCCAAATATTTCCTGTGGAAACCTTCCTCTGTGCCAAGATTCTGATTTACATGAAGAAGAGGCATTGGGGAGATGAGTGACCTGCAGGGCTCCAACCTGCTTACTGCTACACTGCTCCTCTCATCTGCCTCATGTAGCTCCTTGGCCATTTCTCTTTTGGCTGTCGAGAGAAGAGCAACGTTTCTTCCCTATTAATAACTGACTTCCACAGCCTCCATCTACCCTTTGCTCTATGCTTACTGTCAGAGGATCTAGAAACAAGAAAAAGGATTCTTCTCCCTCTCTGCTCTCTCTTCAATGCCCCCCACCCCAGTACAAATCCTTTGCCATCTACCACCATGGTGATTCCTTCCCTTATCTCCAAACTTTCTGGAATTACTGCTATCATTCCCAATAATAGCAGCAGATGTTTTCCTGCTCCTAACTGAGGGCAGCAGTTTTGCTGGTCTCATATTTGAGGCATGCAAAAAGACAGCTGCTAAAGCAGTGGTTCTCAACCTTCTGATTGCTGTGACCCTTTAATACAGTGCATCATGTGGTGGTGACCCCCAACCATAAAATTATTTTCGTTGCTACTTCATAACTGTTATTTTGCTACAATTATGAATCATAGTGTAAATATCCGATATCAATATTCTCTGTGGTAGAAGATAAGAGAAGCCCATTCTTGGGATTTTTGCACTGGGCCCAGGCTTCTTGACTGTCCTTTCCAGAAGCAAATCCATCCGGGGGCTTGTTTTCTGTCTGCCCCAGAGCTCACAAGAAGCCATCTCCACTCCCCGTGATTTGCACTCCTGCCACCCAACCTACAGGGCTAAAGACAGTGCCCGAAACCTTGGGGAGAAGCGAAGGCTCTGCAGCCTAGACTAGCTCAGCCGACCGCCGAGCAGGGCTTGCAAGAACAATAACAGAAGAGCCAGGGTTGCAGGAGCAGAGAGATGGGTGCCCCCCTTCTCTCACCCCACTTAGGCGACCCCTGTGAAAGAGTCATTCGACACACCCCCCCAAGGGGTCCCGACCCACAGGTTGAGAACCACTGTGCTAAAGCAATGGTTTTCCACTGTCCTCCCATTGTTCTCCCCTCATAACTAAGGATATAGGAAAAAGCCCTAGAGTTGCTTTAGAAAGAGCTGCAGTATGACTATTCATCTCCTTATATTTTGAGAAATGCAACAGAGTTCCATATTGCCTCAGTATAAGAACTAAGCAATATGATACAGGGATTTAGCATTATTGCAAGATAAATTAAACTGCTGTTAGGATTACTAACAAACCAGAACATTACTTTTGGTTTAAAAGTTTTATTAAGACTTTTTTAAAAAAATTAATAAAAATCATGCATGGAAAAAAGAATCCTGAAATCTGCTACTAGACCTTTGTAGAAAAGATAAAGACTATTTGTTCTTTTACTACAAATAAATGTTACAATCCTTTCACAAAAATTCGTATGTGGTAACTTCAGCAACAGTTAAACCAAGAGATGATTTTGCTGCATCTTCATTGAAACAATTGGGAGCATATCAGTCTTTTCAAAACCATCCAGTGATTTACCAGTTCTCCTGTCTATCCTTCTGTGATTTATGGCATGGAATCAATTATACAAAGAGTCTTTTTCTAGATTATCCATGTTTTGATCAGTTCCAGAAGATATAATAGCAATGTGTTTTACAAGAGGCTGCTTTTTAAGATAGCAACTTCTATTTCAACTAGTATAGAATATGGTTATACCTGTTCTGACCTAGGTTTCCTGAGTCAATAAAACACATGAGTAGTCCCAAAACCCTTTTACTGCAACAGCTGTGAATTCTATTCATTCACAGATTAGTCCCAAATAGTTGTAAAAAAATCCTTTGTGATAAGGCTGATAATCACCCACATGTATCTCCCTTGACACGCTGCCAAAGACCTAATTGGCAAAGCCACATGGAGTCCAGAATCAAACAGAGCTTCAGACTTTAAACTGAACAGAATTAACAACGTTGCTTCCTGCAAAGGCCCACGTGCCTTTGCTCCTCTTTTAAGTCTTATGGGAGGGGGCGATCATCTCCAAGCCCTACTCCCTAGTTGTCCCTTTTGTTTTAACTGTTCTTGGCTTCTGGCAGCTCTGCGCATGCACTGGGAACAGGCTCCCCCTTGTTCCTCTGCCTCGCTGAGGTCCGATTCTGGAGGCTCCGGAGGCAGCACATACCTCCCAGATGGCCCTTTCTCTGCCTCTGATGCAGACCCCTCGTCCGAGCCTTCCCCAGACTCCAGGATTGTCCCATGTTCCTCCCCAACCTCTTCACTGCCTGACTGTGCTGCCAGCTCCGCAGGCCACCAGCGGACCACAACACATATCTTTTTGTCTCCAGGCTTTTAATCGTCTTAGTTGCTCTTCTCTGCAAAGTCTCAACATCTTTTTTTGTAATGTGGTGACCAAAACTGGATGTCCGACATACCCATGATGTTTTACCCTCAGGAATCCTCCTGCAGTTTATGGAAAGGGACAAACCTCCGTAAGAGATTTCTTCAAGCTTTGCCTTCTAACATCTGGGCTCAGGTTCAACATTTCATTTCCATCCGAAAACCCCAGCAGATGCCATCAATCTTCTTTATTTCCGTGGAGAATTAGAGCCTTGTCCATAGAGCTGTGATGTCCTTCTTCTTACAATTAAAGTTCTTTCATTCTCACCACCAAGCCAATGCAAACACGGCTCCTGGGCTCTGCTCCCTGCGCTCAGAAGAGCTTTCAAATGAAGGTTTATTGCATACACATGTTCCACGTATAGTATTCGCTTACTTTTTTTTTTTTTTTTTTACAATCAATCTTCCCTGACTAGCCTCTCTCAGGAGGGTTTTGTTGTGGCAGCGGTTTGCAGACACCAATTTCATTTAAACATGCATTTTAAAGGCTTGGGGAACTATCATGAGGTTACGGCGGTGCTATTTATATGCATTATTGTCCAACCTGAAACTTTAATAGTATTACTATAAATTCAAAAACTGAAACGGGTTCTAAATCAAAACTTATTTCCATTGAAAGTTTGGGAGAAGGGCTTTTCTGTTCTCTATTTCAGCTGTCTTAATTAAAGAGGCGCAGGAACATTCCTGGGTGAATATAATATCCAGAAAATTGATGGTATATTCATCTATAGCCCACTTGCGAACCATCTGAGTTCCTTTGACAATGGCTGAAAGTTTTCATCTTCAGCATGGGTTCTAAAAATGCATATTTAATGTTTCTTTTGATCTAGAAAGAAGTTTTCTCATCTACATTTGGAGCTGTTTTTCCTTTGTTGTTTTTATAAGCTTGGAGAATATCCCGTCATCTCCACCCCCAATGGGTGTAAAGCAGGGGTGGGTTCTACCTACCTTTACTACTGGTTCTCTTCATGCACGCACTTTGCGCGTGATCAGCGTGCACTCCGCACATGCACGCTACTTTCTCTACCAGCTGTAGTTCGGCATGCAGGCAAAAAAAAGCACTCTGCGCATGCGCAGAGGAGTTAAGCCCAGCTGCTGAATGGATTGTTGTTCAGAAATAAAGAAGAACAAATCCGGTAGCGTGTGCGGGTGAGCCTAGCTCCTGGCTGCGGAGAACTGGTTTGGTGACGTCACATCGTCATCGATCATGCAAACTGGGCCAAACCGGGAGCAACCCACCACTGGTGTAAAGGGTTGTTCTCTGAGCCACCGTTATCTGGGTTGGGGAAAAAAATCTGGATTATCACTAGGTAGAAGCAAAAGGCTAGACTTTTATGAATCTCTGTATTGCCATCTAGTGGCTACCCAAATTTTTGCAGTTTCTACATTTATTGATTGATTGGTTTTATTTATTAAATTTACACATGTATATAGCCCTATATATGCTGCACCCAATCATTTAAGTGGGTCTTGTATGAGATTACTGTTTTCTAGAAGAATAGCTATTTAGCCATTTTGCATACCTATAGGAAAGAATATGGGTGAGAGGCTATGTGAACTTGTGATTAAGTATTTATTAATTAGTCATACTAATTCTTAATGCTAGTGCAATATATGGAAATAGAAAGTATGTAGATTTCTTAAATAGATAGTCTTCATTGTGTTGTAAACAGAAAACAAATATTCCCAGTCACATAATGGTGTATTTAATAAATTATTATTGTGGTTTGTTGAACAGTCAGCCAGATGTTCAGACTGGATTTGGCATTTTTATCCCCTATCAAGTCCTCCCCAAGAACCTGGAATAAGTAGATGTTGATGTTTTGTGGTGTTAAAGGCATCGTCACAGAATGTAAGCTGTTTTGAGTAAAGCTGCCTTTTGCAATTGACTGGTGGAGAATATATCAATGCCGATGGTATTCAAGGTGCTCAGGTGCTCCACTAATGGTATTTATACAATTCAGTTAGGAACTGTAAAGGAAAGTGAAGGACAAAAAACTAAGAAGAGACAAATGTTGTGGTCCGCCAGGAGCCTGCGGAGCTTGCAGCAGAGTCGGACAGTGACAAGGCTGTGGAGGACCATGGGCCACTCCTGGACTCTGGGGAAGGACCAGATGAGGGCTCAGTGTTGGAGGCAGAGATAGGGCCAGGGCCATCTGGGTGTGATGCACGGACTCCAGAACCTCCAGAGGCGGATAGCAGAGAGGAACAGACAGAGGAACAGGAGGAGCCTGTTCCTAGTGCATGAATGAGAAGAGCTGCCAGATGGCAAGAGCAGCTAAAACAAAAAGGACCAGTGGAGGGTTGCTCCTGGTTTGGCCTGGTTCACATGAGCCGGTAGCGATGACGGTGTGACCTCACCGAACCGGTTCTCCGCGGCTGGGAGCTGGGTCCACCTGCCCGCCCGTACTTACCTTTCTCCTTTTTTTTTTGAGCTGTTTAGCCAAGCTGAGGCACAGCAATCAACTAAAAAGTGCCCATCAGCTGGGCTAAACTGCTCTGTGTATGTGCAGAGCGCTTTTTTTGAGCTTTGCTCGCTCACGTGCGTGCGACAATCACGCACAAAGAGCGTGCATGAAGAGAACCGGTGGTAAAAATAAGTAGAACCCACCCCTGAAAAGGACGACTCGGGAGTAAGGCCAAGAGATGATTGGCCCTCCCATAAGACTTAAAAGACCAGCACTGGCTCTTGGGCTCTTTGTTAGAAAACAACATTGATCCATTTGTTTCTTGTCTTGCTGCATTTATTTATCTCTTGCTTCTGAACTTTTGCCAAGAAAAGCCTTTGGCAGGGTGCCAATGTATACAAAAGGTTGGTGATAAGGCCGATGGACTGTGTTATGAAGAATTTGTTTTGACTTAGTTTACACTATGCTGAGAATGAGTTAATTCTCAGCTGTTTTAATAAAATATGTTTGTTGAGAACTGATTGCGGCTGGTAATACCTACTGGGGCCTAGGTCACAACAACAAACCAGAATAACTGTAAATATATTTATTAAATTAATGTTACTGCCAACTAGATTATAGAGATAATTGTACAATTTATTCAGCATATTTTACATAAGCATTATAAAATGTGGGGTAGGATATATTGGGAAATGTAAAGGGCCTGAATCAGTGTACTAAGCAATAGAAAATAATTTTATTATTACACTACTATATTTTTCACTATGTTTGTGCCATTTGGATGTTGTGTAAAATAAATATCTATTAATAGGAAAGAAACATGTAACTTGAGAAATACTATAAGAGGAGAGAAACACCTAACTTGGGAAATACTTGCAACTCAGTCATCTAAAATCTATTTATAACGTCAAAGACATTTAGGTAGTCACTTCTTCCGAGGCTGTTGTAACTTCAAACTATTGTTAAATAAACAGTTGTAAGTTGAGAATTATCTGTATAGGGACAGAGTTGAGGCATTGCACTAATTGTGATTGGTTGGATCTGGTTTAGAGTGTTGCATGAGCACGGTTTGCTTTGTGGCATGAGCATATGTTCTTTGTGAGCCTGGTATATTAGTCAGCATGTTTTAATTTGCTAATAAGATGTTCCTTGTTTTGTTTTGTTTTTCCCATCCCTCTTTCAGGGAACTAGAAATTTGTTGGGTTGGAAGATGACACCTGACACTACTCTGGGATCAAAATATTCCTCCCTCTCCCTCTTCCATTATTATGTAAACCCAGATCCAGCACCAGAGTTGCTGGTGGGGAAAATGGGTCACTGAACTTGATTATCTCCCCTTTCACTACCACCATTAGGTTTCCTACCAGCAATTGAAGACAACAAACATTTTCTTGGTTGGTAGAACAGAACATGCTTGCTTGTAGTTAATTAAATGGAGGGGTGCTAAATTATCTTCATTTTCTGATTCAGACAAATAGCCAGACTTTAATCACCTAACTCTAGTAGACCCAAATCTAGGCTGAAATGTGATCAGGATCCTGCAAGATCAAATGTGATCCTGCAGGACCACCTACTGCTGCAAGCATCCTCCCAGCGCCCGGTTCGCTTTCATAGGGTTGGTCTTCTCAGGGTGCCCTCAGCTAGACAATGTCGGTTGGCGGCGCCCAGGGGGAGAGCTTTCTCTGTGGGAGCCCCGACCCTGTGGAACAATCTACCCGTGGAACTTCAGACCGCCCCAGACCTTCGCTCCTTCTGCCGTGACCTGAAGATGTGTCTTTTCCATCAAGCAGCTATGGCTGACCATTTTAAAATTATTTTAATATTATGTCTAAATTGCTGAATTTTAATTTTTACTATTGCCCCTTTTTAATTCTTTTAATGTTTTAGAGTTTAATGTCTCAATGTTTTATGTCTTTGTTTACATTGTATACGTTTTTGTATATATGTATATATGTCTCTATATGTTTTTTATATTATCTATGTTTTTATTGTGAGCCACCCCAAGTCCTTCAGGAGAAGAGCGTCATAGAAATTAAATTATTATTATTATTATTATTATTATCAGATAGTCTGTTGCTCAGTGAGTTGTCCAAATATTGCTACCATTCTCCTTCCACGCGAACTTAAATTAAACTGAAAGAGCAGTAAAACTAACCTGACTCATAATCTTAGTTCAATACCCAAACATTATGCAACTTGCTTCACTCCCCATCATGAGGCTCTCACCTGAGCATCTGCTGCCACTGCCGGCACTTTTATTATTCAGATGAACTACCTGAAAAGGCGGCTTTACACTTGTTGCTTTAGGAGAAGTTCTAGAGCAGGGGTGTCAAAATCGATTTCTGTCATGCCCCTGTCAGAGTCTGAATCCGAAGGGGAAGATAAACAGCTGACAGAGAGTGAGAGAGTGGATCTGTTGGCTGTGGAAGAAATTGGGGAAGTGCAAAGTCAAGCTGGGCAGAGCAGGGGAGAGGTAGAACAAGGGAGAGAGGATTCAGATGGAGACCAAGGCCCACCCCCTCCTCATCCTAAGCAGCGCACGGCGGAATGGAGAAGAGAGCAATGTGGGTTGCGTGGCTTACGAGGGAGGAAAGGGACCCGATCCTCTTTACAAGGCATAGCTGCTGATGGAGTTTAAAAGGAAAGGCAAATGGGAAGGGCGGTTGTTGGGAACAAACGCTGAATTCATCTGGTGTTTATCTTGAATTCCTTGCATCCTCCCAACTGATTTGATTTACTGCCCTGCTACTTCTGGAATTACCTATTTTGCTTGCCCTGCCGGATTAATTAGTTTGTCTTGCCTTGTTGGATTTTTTTGTTGAAAGTTTTCTTTCTTTTTTTTATTGAAAAGTTTTACAAACCAATTTTTCCAATTTCCTTGGGGCTGGGTGGGCGTGGCCAGTGTGGGTGTGGCCAGCTCAACATCACTTGTGTCAGGGGCACCTGCAAGCTCCATTTTCACTGGCAGAGGCACCATGGACCAGTCCTTCATTGTTTCCAGGACAGCACTGCAGGCCAGATCTAAGTACCCTATGAGCTGGATTCGGCCCACGGGCCTTGAGTTTGATACCCCTGTCCTAGAGGAGCAAGTAAGTTATGTATTATGAGTTATGTATGGAAAAGAGATAAATGTAATAAACCAAGGAGGCTTTATCTCTACCCTTTAGTATCGTAAATAGCTACATCTATAAAAAAAAACATGTCAACAAGCAAACCAACCATTATTTCTTAATCCCAGGTTAGATTATAGAATGGTAGGGACAGAAGAACTCAAACTATTCAGAAATGTTACCAACTTTATAATTAGATTTATTGATTGATTACATTATTTGTACATTGCCAATTCCACATGGACTTTTGGCAGTTTACAGCTAGCCATAAAGCAGAAAACCATAAAACTTTCATTAAAAACTGCCTCCAATATACCCTTAACATCCCCTCCCAGCCACAATATAAATTAAATGCTCTTTAGTATATGTTCAGCTCCTACTTACCTAATGTTGACCTAAAACTCCACTGTGGATCCATCATTTCTCTTTCTGCGAAAGAAATTTTGGCATATGTAGTATTTGACTCTAGACAATAAGTCACGTGACTTTATAAATCTAAATACATATTTTTCATTTTCATGTTTATTTATTTATGCTCAGTGATCAGCAAAGTTGCTGTAACACTACAACCCTACATAAAAGCAGGCTCAAATATAATTCAAGCAATCAAACCACCATATAGAGTTGCCAATTAAGACTTATGCCTCTGAGAATAAGAGAATGGATAAAAGCAAACGAAGTAAGTAAAAAAAAGATAAAAGAAGAAAAGTGCTTCCATGATTAAAACATCTGAACCTTCTTACACTGCTAATAAAAACTTGGTCAGTCTGTCTATAATAGGTAGCAGGTTTCAGTCTCCCTCATTAAAGAGTTGATCTCTACCTGGAGGTGATACATGTAAAGTTAACCCTTGATTTACAACCACAATTGAGCCCAACATTTCTGTTGCTAAGTGAGACATTTGTTAAGTGAGTTTTGCCCCATTTAACGATCTTTCTTGCCACAGTTTTAAGTGAATCACTGCAGTTGTTAAGTTAGTAACACGGTTGTTAAGTGAACCTGGCTTCTCCACTGATTTGGCTTGACATAAAGTTGCAAAAGGGAATCACATGACCCCGGGACACTGCAACCGTCATAAATATCAGTCAATTGCCAAACATCTGAATTTTGATCATGTGAAAAATGCATAGAACATGGAGCATGGAGATGCTGCAATGGTCATAAGTATGAAAAATGGTCATCAATCACTTTTTTTCAGGGCCCTTGTAATTTCAAAAGGTCACTAGGTGAACTTTTGTAAGTTGAAGACTATCTGTATATCAGAGGTCAAGTTCCAATGAAGGAGAATATTTGCAACTCAGGATTGAAGTGAGAGCAAGGGTGAAATCCAGCAGGTTCTGACAGGTTCTGGAGAACCGGTAGTGGAAATTTTGAGTCATTCGGAGAACCAGAAAATACCACCTCTGGCTGGCCCCAGAGTGGGGTGGGAACGGAGATTTTGCAGTATCCTTCCCCTGAAATGGAGTGGGAATGGAGTTTTTGCAGTATCCTTCCCCTGCTATGCCCACCAAGCCACACCATGCCCACCAAGCCACGCCCACAGAACCGGTAGTGAAAAAATTTGGATTTCACCACTGCTCCACACACGTCTGTATCTCTCTGTAATGTAATTTTCACTCTATCACAAGCAATTTCCCCATTGTATTTTCTTACTTCCATTTTTCTTTCAAGCGGTTGGGAAAGTAATTTATTAATTATAATTATACATTTATTTTCTGCTGCTATGTCATACATGATTTGTACTTTCGGTTTTTGCAAATGTCCCTCTCATTTATTTCCCTTTTTTTCTATGTCCATTTTTGCCTGACATTTATTCTTGACATTACTATGTAAATAATGGCCCATCACTATTCAGAACCTCTCATTTTGCATGCATCACTAATTCCTCCTCTATATCATTGTAAGTCAATCAATCATGTTCTGGAATTTATTGCTTTGTTACATGTACACCTGAATAATGTTTAAGCCACATATTCTAACAGATTTACATACTGAACAATTGCATTCTTGCTCATTTCTCCATCTTCAAATGGCCTCTCTCAATTCATTCTCAACCATCTATTTTTATAATAAAACATAATATTTTACCTTGGATGTAGAATTTTGCAGTTCTCAGTAAAATTAATCCGTTATTATGATAATTCACTGGGGTGCAATATCTAACTCTAACCCAAAGCAGTAAAAGATGAAGTAAAGAAGTAACATCTAACAATCACCTGCCTATTTATTGCTATTCATATGCAGTTATGCACCCACAATAGTCTAGATCAGCTTTTTTTCAGTCTCAGTAACTTTCAGAATTCTGGGAATTGAAGTCCACATATCTGAAAGTGGCTGACATTGAAAAACAGCCATCTAAATGGATGCCACATCCTAGTTTCTGACAAACAGCTGTATCATCTGTAATTAAACTTAGACCTTCACTTTACTGGAGACATTCATCAACACAAAACAGACTAGCCTCATTCAAATCTATTGAATCTCTCAATCTTTTCTTGATTTTACAAATACACATCTTTTTTTGAAATTTCATTCATTACATCATGCTGTTTAGCATTTACTTCTTTTACAGTTTAAGTTCCGTATGTTTTGGTCATCTTTAGGTGAGCCCAAAGACAGTGGCCCACCATTATGGCACTGGTCACACAAGGTTTCACTGGTTGCTGTTTTGGTAAGATAGAGGTATCACCTGGGTTACCAGCCCTAGTAATGTACTTTTCCTGCTAATAGTTAGGTTTGATATGTTTTGGTCACAGTGTACAGTTTTACATTACTCTATGCTAGGTAGTGACAGCAAAATTAAGATGCTGGGCTTGTCAACTGGAAGGTTGGCAGTTCGAGTCCTAAGCACCATGTGACAGGGTGAGCTCCCATTGTTGCATCAGCTCCTGTCCACCTAAAAGTTTGAAAGCATACAAATGTGAGTAGGTAAATAGGTACCACTATAATGAGAAAGGAACAATCCTCAATGCACATCAGCATTTAGTCATGCTGGCCACATGATCACGGACAATGCTAAGAAATGGAGATGAGCACTAGAATTGGACAGGGGAAACATTTGTTTTTTATGCAAGATAGTATGCAAGATAATTTAGACGCTTCCTTGCAAGTCAACATACTCTCCCGAAATGAAAAATTGAGTGAATGATTTCTCCATATTTTTCCAAGTGAAGAATAAAACTAACAATAGAGTTGTAACAGAAGCACTATTACTGGAAAAGGCCGATGAGAATCCCCCTTCCCCCATACCTTTCCTTGGAATTTAACTGGAAAACAGGAAGCCAGGGAGGCTGCAGGCAATTTAAGAGATGATTGCTCAAAAGAATCCAGAACATTCACATGCAACACTGCTGATTTTTGTAGGCAGCACTAGTCAACAATTGATTTTCAGTATCCTACATATGCTGTTTGATCATAATTGCAAATGTGGTTCCTAGGTTGCTGCTGTTCTATGCTTTGATTAATATTAGGCAGAAAGATATATTAGCTTGCTACATGACTCTAATTAAGGAGCTGGAGATGCCTGATACAATAGATAAAGTATGTCCTCAATTACTGAATGATGGTCTCATCAACATTTAATGCCCAGGTATAATGAGCAAGACATGATTTCTGACAATGCCTTCT
Organism: Grayia smithii; assembly: GCA_032468115.1. Taxonomy (NCBI): domain Eukaryota; kingdom Metazoa; phylum Chordata; class Lepidosauria; order Squamata; family Grayiidae; genus Grayia; species Grayia smithii. The sequence goes on from JANHFM010004485.1 coordinate 78,411, forward strand.
TTTTTTGAATAGGCAGAGACCTTCCATGTAGATTTGTTGCAGCACATGGAAAAAAACACCAAGCTGGATGTACAGTTTATTAATGTAAGAGTCAGACTACTCCTTTGCCTTCTTCTTACCTTTCTCTTATTCTCTGCTGAACCACCACTGTAGGTGC
>JANHFM010004485.1:113898-124718 GCA_032468115.1 Grayia smithii
TTCTGAGCCCATTTTATCATACAATCCTTCACTAACTCTGTTTCTGAATCTATTTCAATTAATGCATTATATATCCTTTTTATATGAGCTTTTCCCTGTTCTCTAATTTGCTTTATTAAATTATCATCTATTTGTGAAATACCCATTTTCTTATCTTTCTTCCATCTAGCTTTTAATTGTTCATATTCTAACCATGTACAAGACCATCAAGTTCTTATGGTGGGAGTGAAGAAACTCTCTTTAGCAGTGATATCTGTTAGTGAGAAACAACAATCATTTTATTGTAGGGAGGAAACCCTTCTTTCATCTACTTAGCTTCCATCTACTGTCTGTCTACGCATGGATGGGCTAAGGTAGTCTTCACTCTGGATCTTCTGCATAGGTTTCCATTTAATTGGAGAAAAGCATTGGGTAGCACATTATAACACATTGGGGCTGGGTTATTTAAGGTATCTTAGTAGTATGTGGGAAAGACTTGGGAGAAAGGAGGAAGAGCCTCACCCTACAAAGTGGTCTGATAAATGATATTTGAATCTGAAGGAGTTGGGGTGAAGTGCCTCAGAAGAGCAAAAGTAAGGGGAAAGATATTTTTAGAATTGCAAGATGCTATTACTACAATCTTACATTAAAAGTAATGTAAATATTCATGGTTGGTGCTTCTTGTCTGGACTAGCAATAGCACTTATATACCACCCCATAGTCCTTTATAGCACTCTCTGAGTGGTTTGACAACGTCAGCATATTTCCCCCAGCAAACCAACTCCTCATTTTATCAATCTTGGAAGGATGGAAGACTAGATTAACCTTGAGCCCATCAAGATTGAACACATGGCTGCGGGCAGAGCTAGCCTGCAATACTGCATTCACCTCTCCTGCGGGAACTGCATTGGTTGCTGATTTGCTTTTGGGTGCAATTCAAGGTGCTTTTGTCACCTTTAAAGCCCTTCATGGCTTGGGACCAGGTTATCTGAGGGACTGTCTCATGCCGGTAACATCTACCGGATCCACTAGAGCAGGGAGGCAAGGAATGTTGTGGATCCCGTCCCCAAGGGAGATACATCTGGTGAGACCCAGAAGAAGGGCCTTCTCCATGGTGGCTCCCTCTCTCTGGAACATCATTCCCCCAGGGATTGGAACAGCCTCCATTCTAACCCTCTTCCAGAAGGCCCTGAAGATGTAGCTTTTTCAGCGGGCCTAGTATGAACGTGTGTCGACACCAGGGTGGGGTGTGGGGTGGAGGGTTATTATTTTATTATTTATCTTTTTCTTATTTTATTTCTTTTATATGGTGTTTTTATATTTTTGTAAGCCGCTTTGAGTCACCATGTGCAAGTAGGCAGCAATATAAATTTTCTAAATAAATAAATAACTGCTATGCCACCAGGGCGCCTCTACCTCAAAGGACTGATATCCCTGTTATTTCTACACTTCCTGAACTGTATAGTCTGGCAGGAGGAGCATGCTCCAAGTCCTGTCTGCTAAGAAGGAGAGTTTGTTCTGTCACAGTAACCGCCTTCTGGGATCAGACTGGGCCCATCCCTGCTGGTCTGGGAGCCGGTCTCCCATTTGTGTCAATTGTTGATAATAATTCTTGGCTGCTACAGGTTTTATATGTTATGATTTTAATGTTGTAATATATTTGAGATGGGTGGCTATTGAAATCCATCAAATCACTGAATGAATGATGTAATATGCTCTGAAAAGCCCATCATTCTCAGCATTTCACATGTTCTATTTTTATTCCTTTTCACTGAATACTTTAAAAAAAAAAATACCTAAGAAGGCATCTCTATTTTCTGCTACTATAAAAGCCATTTTGACCATGTCATACTCCACTAAGCATGACAAAAACAGGAGCAGTTTTACCATTTGTTCCTCTGCATTTATTTATTTATTTGGATGATACTAGACTATTCAGAGAGTAAATTACCTACTTCCTTTCTTTAAAAAAAAACTTTGGCACAGTATTCAATTTCCCTCTTTCTGCTTGAAAATATACTTCAGTAATTAAAAGCAGCAAAATTGGATAAGGCTATTTTTCCCATTAGTTTTGACTAAGTAGAAGAAAACGAAGTTTTATGATTGTTCTTGCCTTACTCATTTCGATGTATTTCGATTCTTTAATTTCAAAATGGACCCATTTGAAATAAAGTAATATACTTTACAACTGTATCGGGTAGGAAATAATTAGGCTGCAAGTTCTGGAGGCTTTAATATGGAAGAAATTATATAACTATCTTTGCATGCTGCATAAGGCCCTATTAAATGCACGAGCTTGCGATGTTGCTGGCTGTCAGAAAGCAAAATGAAAAATAGTTTTAATAGCTGCTCTTTGACCTGTTTTATATTTTATGTCAATTATAACAGCACACAACCATGCATAATTATGAAGCATAGATGCATTAAAATGTACACATAATTTGTTCTTATGGCAAACATTGCAGGAGGGTTTAGAAAACAAACTGGTGATTTCCTATTGTTGTAAGTCATCTGAACATTTATATATTGAGATTGAATATCTTAAGACAGATTTGTCATTCCATCTGTCCTGAGTAATTTTACTGATAGATTTTTTTTTCAGATGGACAAAAATCCCTGCATAGACACAACTTGCTGCCATCTGTACTCGCTTTCATAACACAGTATGTAGGTTCCAGCATGAATAGCAAAGTAACCCTGGAAAATATACAAATTTGTTATCTGAACATCATTTTTTTAAATCATCCAATTTATTCACAGCAGGAGCTTCTTTCTGGCACCACTGAAGCTGTCTTCATTTGGGGCAGAAAAAACTGGTGCTTTTTTTTTTTCTGTTCTGCGTTGCCTCTCCTTTTAAAATATGGGGTGACTGAAGAAAATAACATAACGCTTTGGGGAGTAGTCTGTACAAAATTATTAGTCAGTAGCATTTTGATTGCAACTGTTCTCTCTATCCTTTAAAAATCACCACCCTCGCCACCCAGACTAGGTAATGAGAAAGATCCTGGGCCAAGTAGAGGAAGCCTTGTCATTCTGCTAGGATTATGATAGCTAAGCTTATAGTCTATTCATGCAGTGAGTGGGCTAGGAGAGGAATGCATTCGTTTAATGTTCTACTTAAAGATAAAAACCCCTGCAAATAGAAAATTAGTACAGCAGAGTCCAAATTGGGCTCAAAGCATTCTTCCTGCTGTGACAGAAATTGAGTTCAGGATATATTTAATTTTTTTTTTAATGTAGGATAGGCAATAAGGAGGTCTGTCCTAAGGGCTTTCTGAAATAATACTGCCTCCTCCCCATCTTGAGATTCTCACTTTTATCCTGTTATATCTAGGGAAAAGAAACCTGGGGCTCTTTTAATGCTTTTAAGTGCAACTCTGATCAGTCTGAGCCAATAATTACAGAAGCAAGAGGGTGAAAGTTATTGTCCAAACCATCTGAATGGCATATCTTTCTGTCTTCTGTCAGTAGTGTTTGTGGCTTAGCAGGTTTGGGAATCTAAGAATTCTAGAGGAAAATTTCAGGCCACTTGATATAATCCCCGGTGTGGTGCAATACGCCTCCCTGTCTTTTGCATAATCTCCAGAATGCACCCTACTTCCAAGTGAACCTTTCTCAGGTCTAAAATATCCTGATTTAGAAGATATTTAAGTAAAATCGATTAAGCTTTTTATGCTCTTCAGTATTAATAAGAAACAAATTTTCCTTGTATAATAATTGTTGTCCTTGAGATCTACTTAGAATAGAGAGGTTTAATATATTTACTCCAATAAATTTGGGGCTACTGTTCATTAATGATCACCTGCAATGATGATGTCCTATCAGGGAATTCCAACATACGGTGAGGTTGGCTTTTTGGAAGAATGTACCACTGTCAGACTTCTGTAGCTATTAGAGTTTTTCTCTTGTTTCCTTAGTGTGCCAACAATCAGAAATAAGACAGAGAACAGAAGTGGTTGTCTTTATCATACAGTATACTGGGAGTACACTTCTTTTCCCAAATGGCTCTGTCCAGATCCTCTCAAAAAAATGTTGCAAAATTGCAATTTTTAATGTGACAAAAAGGAGTAGCAATTAAATGCAACTGCAATAATCACTTTCTTACCTGCTTAATATGTTAATATGCTGCTTCATTTTTTTAAAAAAATATATAGGCTGCTCCACCAAATAAAAAGTTAGAAACACCGAAATAAGCATACAACATACCTGCAGAGAAATTCAATGACCATCTGATTAACTGTATTTGATTTAATTTAATAAAAAATTAAATTTGTGATCTGTTTTGTCCTGACTATGGCTCCTTGAGTGCAGCACCTGAAAGTTGTGTACATTTGCAGAATTAAAGCTACAGCCTCCTGTAAGCATTAGCACTTAGATTTATATACAGCTTCATAGTCCTTTACAATCCTCTCTAAACAGATTACCCAGTCAGCATATTGCCTCCAACTGTCTTGGTCCTCATTTTACCGACCTTGGAAGGATGGAAGGCTAAGTCAACCTTGAGCCAGTCAGGATCAAACTCCTGGCAGTGGGAAGAGTCAGTCTGATACTGCATTCTAACAAGGGTGAGGTTTTGTGTCCAAGACTCTAGAAAACTGCTTAATTCCCAGGCTAATCAAACAGCCCTGATCCTGATGAAATAGAGATCTAAATGGGATGCAGCTGCCTCTATTCTCCATTTATGGATCTTGATGTTCTCTACACCAAGAATTGTCAGCTCTATGTTGCAATGTTTTTGTAGATAAAAATGGGCTATTGCTTGAACTTCTAAGATGAGTAGTACAAGAAGCATATTGTGTTGCTGCTTAAAAATGGCTACCCTGTTTAGAATTCTCCCATTCTTTGTTTCATGATATTGTACATTGGAGAAACATACCTGATGCTCCAGGAAAATGGAATTCTGCAAACTCAGGCATCCCCTTTTCTTTCAGAATCAATGAATGAAGATTGGAAAATATGCTAGGTTAGGATATATCAGCTAAACAGCATTATATATATATATGGATAGGGACAATGGAAAGTTACATAGGCAGCCTATTTTTTATTTCTGCGGATACATGATGGTACCAGGTTATCTACTGGGACAGTGATATGTCCTCACAGAGGAAACAGTTCCTTCTTCAGTAACTGCTTTACCACAATATTGAATACACCAGGCATGAACAAGTAGAGCTGTACAATAATCCCATCCAACAGGTCTACTGGTGAGGGATGTTGGGAAAAGTAGCTGAGCAACATCTGGAGAGTCATACATTGTCTATGCTTTATCTACTGTGGATGGTTGAATCTTTCCTCTGGAGCTTCTAATTTGGCAGTTCTGCCTTTCATTCTTTATTATCTGAAAAGTTGAACTTGATAGAAAATATAGAATAATGTTGCTGGGGAGGGAACATTTAGGCCATTAAATACAAGTTCCTGTTCAAATTCAAGAAGTCCAATTAAAGAATTCTCAATAGATGCCGCCTGATCTCAACTTGAATACAGAGCAGAAGAGCCTACTACCTCAATTGGTTCTACTATGGAAACTGCTGGTTCTTCTTTGTGAGATTCAATAGGAAACTCCCTTTATGTAATTTATGTAACAAGTCCATGGATATTCTCAATCATCCAGGTCATGGTTGTCCCAAAGGTGCTGTTCCAAAAGGCAACTGGACTTTGTCTTTTTTTCCTTGAAAACATTTCACTTCTCATCCAGATAGAATGAGATGGATGAGAAAGGCAATCAAACTTTTAGAAAAGTATGTTTGGGGCAACTGTCAAATATTATTCTCTGTTCTTCATTCTGGCTCCCCCCCCCTTTTTTTAATGCTATTCATTTTTGAGATTTGTGAAGTATCATCATAGCTTTTATCCAGTCTTCTTAAACCAAATCTACCAAATTCTCTTGATTTTCCTCCTAGGACTTGGGTTTCAGTTTCCCAGTTGCTCTTATTGCTCTTCTGTAGACCTGTTCACAGTTTGCTGCATTATTCTTTACTGTAATGTGATGCCCAGGGATGGACTGAGCATGGCTGACTAGCATAAAGTACTAAATTAAAGTATCTCCAGGTCAGCTACTTGAAGTAGTTGGGAAACCATCAGCAGCTAAGAAACCTTCCACATTCTGCCTAGGAAGGGAACCATGACTGCGCTTGAGTGTACAGAATGTAAATACCAATTAATAGTAGCATTGAGAAGCATTCTAGAAGGCAATTGAATGACAAGTTGCCAATTTGTTTTGTGGGACATTTGCTTTGGTGCAATTGGCAAGAAGAAAACAGACAGAAGGCAAGCTTTTTTTTTTTTTTAAGAAAGACACACACACACACACAAAATAATTATTCGCTGAGTCACCAGATGCTTCCAGGGAAAGAGCAAAGTCAAAACTGGAGTCAAAATCGATAACAGGCAAGGCTGCTTTTCAAAGCACCAGGGAGGAAGACTGCCTTTTCAGTGTAGTTAGCAGGGAGAATTTTGCCTGATTAATTTGCATGGTGCGCAGCCTTGCTTCTGTCAAAGTCTCGACTTTGCAGGTTTCCCAATCCACAGTTAGGATTGTCATGCCTGGTTGTAAACAGGAGGCTCCATTGGTTACCCTCAGACTGGATTGAACAAACTAACATCATAACAAGAGTGTTTACGGAGGAGGGGGAAAAAAATGCTTAAGCACTGAAGCAGAAAGGGCTTAGCACTGATCAGACCTTTCTCCCACCTTTATTCTTCACTGTTCACATTGAAATGCAAATATCAGCGCAGGGTTTCCACTGGCGTGCCACTCACAAATTGAAAAGCAGTTTTTATCTATGCAAATGTAAGCATGGTAATTGAAGTTAATCAATCAATGCTAGCTTTCACTAAAACCTTGAACATGATTGAATAAAGTAATTATCATTCAGCAGAAAATGATGAAGTTGTAGACAGCATGAACCTTATTAAAGGAGGATTTTGAGTCACAATGGCTTAATTTAGCTAACAGCCCAGCCTTAGCCCAACCAACACTGTACCCAGACTCTCGGAATGGCTGCGTAGAGGAAGGGAGGGGAGAATTTTTTTTTAAATTATTTTTTTTTCCTACAGTGCTGGATTAGTAAAAAGTACTTGTTACACTATAAAGGATAAGCCATAATTAACATCCTTCTTTACTCTAAACAGATCAGTGAATAAAGATTGCTATGACATCCTACAAGTGTCCAAGAGCAACAGCCAGCTGTTAAGGCTATTAATATAGTATTTGGACACTGACAACAGCCTAGACAACTCATTCACTATGAGTCTTCCCCAGCCCCACTTCCTCAGGATCATATGCAATTAAGGGTCATGCGCAACATCTTTTTCAAATGAGATTTCATTCTATAAGGTTTCCGCTTTGCCAAGATAAAAGAACAAGATCTTGGAAACAGTTTGTAGGATCTCGTACAAGAAAGCATCCATTTTATATCAGTAGTTCTTCTTACTTGAGCTTTTGTCAGCAGCTAACTGCCATAGGTTTGGCTAAATTAACTTAAAGAAGCACTTGAAAAAAATTGGTATGTATTTCTGAACAAGTGAAAATTCTTGCAGATGGTCTTCCTTTTTGCTAAACACAAATATATCTCTCATCTCTAAACAAGATGGTAAGATCATGACAAGCTTATCCAAAGAATGGTGAAACATAGTTGGCAACCAATGATGTCAAAACCTCTAAGACCAGTTCTGACAAACATTACTGAAATCTGTTTAAGAAATAGGACCCTTGAAAAGATCATAAAAGTAAGTTGATATTTTGCCACAAGGTGTGATTCAGGGAGCAGTTCATAGTTTCCTCTCCATTGATTTGTTGTACATTTGTGTATCCCATTCTTAGGTCATGCTCTTCCAGGCTGATCACCCTTAAAAAACAAAAGCAATCTCTTATTTAAAATGTAGGCAACATTACATTAAAAAAAACTCTAGTTCCTTCTTTAAGATGAAACAATTCACGGGTTAATGGGAAGTTAAAAGCCAACAGGCAAACATACTTGCACTGCAGCCATTTGGACTCGACAATTGGCTGCTGAATAAGCTATAAAATACAGTATTAAAAAATCCTATTGAAAAATTTAACAAAATATTATTTCATCGTTTTCCGTCACAAGCATCCTGCAATTTCTAAAATAATTTTTTGCTTGAAATTGAAGAATTATATTTGAGCTTACTGCAAAATGTGATCTGATCTCTCTTTTTGCTCACCCTGATTTATCCAATAGTCTTGGTTCCATTTCCCTGTTTAACTAAGTAGAAGGAAATTAAGTCTATAAAGCAGAAATAAATGTTTCTAGTGCTGTGTTTCATCTTTCAAAAAGACTTTTGCTAGCGGCATAGCCATTTAATGAAATAGGGCAGCCTGGGCTATTGCTAGTCTTGCATGAATATGGATTTGCTTTGCTTTTGTAATAAAATATTCAGGTATTTTATTAAAAAAATTAAACTAGCATTAGTAGTAGCAGCTGATTTGCCTTCCAAAAAGAAGGCATTAAAAAAAAATACTTTGAAAGACATCTTAGACTGGATCAATAGAGTAGCCACAATGCAGTTTTATATCTACTCATGACTTGTTAGTTTAGACTTCCATTGACAAGCAGCTGCCTATAAAATGCACAGAGATGTATATATTAATGATTGCTTCTAAAGAAAATCTTTACAGGTAGTCCTCGAATTATGACAATTGAGCCCAAAATTTATGTTGCTAAGTGAGACATTTGTGATCTCATGACCCTGGGACACTGCAACTGTCATAATTGTGAAAAACAGTTTTACATCACTGCTCTCAGTGCCATTGTTAACTTCGGTCACTAAAAATGGTTGTAAGTCGAGGACGATCTGTACAATATTACACTTCTCATTTTTGGAACTTAAAAAAAGGAATGACTGAGAACCCTAAAAGGTTCAACGAAAGTGAAAGCATACTGGCAGAAATAGCAAAATCACTTTTAGTCCCCTTATTAGAGATGATCTCCATTTCTGGTACATATTATGTAGTACCTGGTCCAGATCTAGAACATGTCCTAAATTCACATTAGGGTCATTGATAGACATTTTGTAACGCACAATTTTAAAACAAGAGGGCCTTCAACATTCAAACCAAGGGCTTGTAATACACTGTTATTTTAGCTCATGAGGCAAAACACCCACAGATGTCTCTTCCCAGCAAGTTAAATAATAGTTTGCTCCCTGGTCCTGACTTCCCAGATCTGCTGCCAGAAGCAGCTGCCTCACTGTGGGGACACCATGGCTTCCTTGGAGGAGCAGAGAGAGAGGAAAGCAATCCTCATTATCTCACCGTATTGGCAAATGAGCTGATTAGCAAGGAAGACCATCTTGGCAAAATTCTACAAGGATCAAACTGGGCATATCTTGGTTTCTCAAGAAACCAACCCACTCTAGAGCAGAATACTGAACCATGGATATGGAATATTTGCAGTATTGGAATAGGAAATAAATATTAATATTTATTTTATATGGAATAAAAAGAACTGGGAGGGAAGGAGGAATGAGAACTGCTTGGCTCGTTTGCTGTATCCCTTACTGGAAGCTACAGCTCCTTTGTGTAGAAAACCATCCTCTGGGCTTTATGTACGTTGAAAGCCTTCCTTCTCTGGGGCTGAAGTGGTTACTCTAACCCCTTTGTCAGTCTGGATCTACTAAATTACTTGCATCTATTTCTCGCCTCTTTTCTCCCATTTTCCCCCTTTCTCTCTCTCTCTCCCCCCTCCCCCATCTCTGGGGTGTGGAAATGCAGGGAATTCTGTTTTGAAACCTTTATCTGGCTGGAGGTTTCCTATTAATTGAGCTCTCAAGTTCCCGAGTTGGCTATCTCACTGCAGCCTTCACTTGTCTCCCCATAGCTCTGATGGTTAAAAGCCTCTCTGGTTTGTCAGAGTTTAATATGCACCCTACATAATTATGCAGGATTCACTGTGCTATCAAACTGCAATTCAAATTAGTTCAGGATTAAAGGCACAGAACAGTACTGCTTCCTTAATTGCATTGTACTGTGCTGATCACATTCAAATACCCATTACTCATTCCCTCTGTGGAGCAATAAGTCAGGGGGATTAATATTCAGGCAGGTGACAGGGCCAAGCCATTAAAAGGCAGTTATGCAGAAAGCATGGCTGGTTTTATTCACGTTAATGAAATCAGTGAAATGAAACTGTAATAGATTTATCAAAGCTCAGATGGATTTGCTGTAAATCAGTTTGATTCAGGCAATCAAACTGGACAATAGAGATAGTTTTCAGCCTAGCAATGGATGTCAGAAAGCAGCATGTGAGAAACACTGATATTCTTCATGTATGGATGCCGCGAACACAGGAGTGCAGAGGGCCAATTCCCAACTCACAGTGGCTATTCCCCCTGCCTGCCCCCCTCCCCCCCGGCTCGAACCGATACGATAAAATACCCGCCTATCATCTTAATACAGAAATTATGCCCTTTTTATTTTTCATTTTGAGTCAGCTGGCACAATCATTCTTTCTGATTGTTTTGTGCATGCGTGTGTTTGTGTAAAAAAAGTTCCATAGGGATAATGACATGAAATTTGTCCTCTGAATATTTCCTCCCCACATAAACATGTATACACATATGAACCCCACTCCCACTTGAAGGGATTGTGTCGGTAAATCTGCTCAGTGAGTACAAACTCCTTCTTCCTTCAAAGATGCAAGAAAGCAAAAAAGGGGATAGTTTAAATATGAAAAAACTTCAGTTGCCTGTGCGAAACAAGAAAATAGCATTTATTTTTGTCCTCGCTTATTAAAAGATGACTGGCTTCCAGTAGGGGGCAGTAGACGAACAGACACAGCAGACAGCCGACAAGGCGGGGGGGGGGGAGAGACAGGATT
>JANHFM010004485.1:126056-139520 GCA_032468115.1 Grayia smithii
CTGTTGAGCTGTATTTGGGGGGGGGGGAAGGGGGTGCTCTTTACCTAGATTTTCATATTTTGATGTTTTTAAACAACTTGATTTTCTTCTCCAAGCAGATTATGGTATACATAAAAAACCAATAATTTATTAAAACACAGTGCACCATAATTTTGCCATTTTTCTGCAATAAGGGTGGCAAATGATTCATGGACAAAAATGAAATATATTTCCCTGTCAGTTCAATAGATCAGAGATTTACAGCTTCTTGACTCGGACAGGAAAAACTCAGCATGCATAAAAATGAATTGCAAATCAGTTAATTGAGGAGATGCAAAACTAAAAGCATCTCAGCGGTTCAGTAAAATAAATTCACCAGAACAGATTAGTGGGGAACAATCCTCCATTTATGCCCAGAGGTAACTAGGAAGAAGAAATCCACAAAACTGTGTTTTTTTGTTTTTAAAAAGTGCTTCGAGACAGTTTACAATTTAGGCCAGTTGAAGGCTGTCCCAAATGTAAGGATTTATGTTAATTACATATACATCACTTAAATTATGGTATCACAATAAGACACAATCAAATTGGAGGAGGAGAAAGAAGCATAGCTGGGTAATCCTCTTCTAAAGATGGATGGCAGGAGACAGAAGGTAAGAAAAGGGCAAATACAGACTTGGTATACTGACAAAGCCGTAGCTATTTATTTTATTTTAATATCAGCACTGTAGTCACGAAAAGGTGCCACATAAAGCATTTAGCATGCTAGAACTTGATGAACAGAGGTGAGATGTACATCTGCACCCACTTTAAACTACTAGTTATATCAGTTGGAATTAACACTTAACAAAAATGGAATCCACTTAGATATATACACACACCAATCCTATCCCCACAAACTGGCCTATTAAAGCTTCTCATTCCTCTTTATGCAGGGCCCTACATCCTGTGGATTGTAAGCACTGCTGCAGATACATTAACATTACTTTGATATTTCCAGGACTATTTGTGTACCCCTTTCCTCGAAGGAATGAAAACTCAAAGTCTTCCTCAGATGGGCCCCATTAGAGATTCACTTCAATAGGTTCACTTTATCTTAAATTCTTCACTGGCTCTAAATCTATAGAAAAACAGCAATCTCTTCTTACTGGAGAGCTCATGCCAGAAAAAAAAAAGCACTAAGAAATTTACTAAAAATAAATTGAACACACATTTATTTATTTATTTATTTAAATTTATAGGCCACCCAACTCCCAAAGGACTCTGGACGGCTTTAATAAAGATAGCACTTGATAGAAGAAAGGCAGTGGGCTTTGGAAGGCTTGGATAAAATGGTAGACATGGAAAGATGCTTTTCTGTCATGCTACTTGTTATGCAATAAAGGTTATGTCTGCTTGTGACAATGCAAGCACGTATCCCAGATGCAAGAATTTTTTAATTACATGCTCATGCAAGTATGGCTACAAAGTGTTAAGAAAAAAAAGAATCCTACTCCAAGAGTGAATTAGGAACAATAAAAGAATACGACAATTATAACATTTTCATTAAAAATTTATAAACAGGTTTGCTGATTTACTTTCACCGAAAATACATGGCCTTTTTCCATGTCAGAACATTTGTCAGGATTTGGCGACTCTGGCCTAACCTGACATGCAAGATGATCAAAATGGATTATGTAATCTTTCCCATTTACTTCTATTGATTTTAATCATGATAAAATTCATCAGGGTGGGCTAGGAATGTGGCACCTGAGGAGAGGTGGTTAAATGAAAAATTTTTTAAAAAATTAAAAAGTCTAACCAGGAGACAATCCGTCATTTGCTTATTATTATTATTAGGAAGAAGAGGAGGAGGAGGGTGGAATGTTAAAGCAGCAACAAAACATGACAATGACAATATCCATTATTAATACTGCATGACAGGCTTCTCTTTAATTTGTCCTTCTAGGTATAAAGTTAAGGTCAAGAATTCATATCATTTCTTAAAAACTGAGGTTTAAGAGATTGTTTTAAACTTTTTTTTAATCACAAGCAAAGAAAAAAAAATATCAAGGAAAAAGGAAGGTAGCTGGGGGTGGGGTTTCCGAGCTAATCAACTTTATTTCCGTAACTGCCACTAACATCAAAATGCCAACGAGTGGACCATTTTAATCAGTTTTATTGATTCATGCTTTCAGATCTTATTCAGTTAAAAACAAGGCACATTAAATACATCCTCTTATTGCTCTATAAATGCATGCAGCTCATTCTGTATATCAAAAGTAATAAATAATGGCAATAAAACACCAAGACAGTTATAAAAATGACAACCCAGCCTCAAACACAGTATTTAACAGTCCAATCCTGAACAATAACCCAGCGCAATACATAAAAGTGCCAGATGGAAAAACATGCGGTATATGTATATGTATACATATGCATATATGCATAGATATATGTGTGCTTACCTATTCATACACACACACAACCACTAGAGAACTGCCTGCTCCTATATTTCTTTGTTTTCAAAACAATTGTACAGTAGTATCACACCAAATTACTGTTATACAAAAAGGAGCTTTGTGCTTCCTATACATTCATATATATTCCCTTCCAAATATACAAAGAAATACTATCACCAAGAAACCAAGTAGAGAGTCTACTTTTAACTGAAGCGAGCCACTGTAAAATGATGTAGAGGAATAATACTTTCCCTGCCCTTAGGAAGCAGAGGGGTGCATTGGCTAAAGCATCTCCTAGAGTTCAAATCAATGCATAAAAGAAATCATGGCTTCCTGATCAGGGTGTGATGGCATCAACAGCAAAACACGACAGACCCTGTGAAGAGATCTTTGCTGGGCTAAGGACAAACACTAGACATTAGTCTGACCTCTGGTTATCAGAGAAGTCTATTTGTAAAGACATGCACTCAAATGCTCATTAAAACTCTTCCCCAAGAACTGTGGTAGATCCTTAGTATATATCAGTCCAATGATTCTCGGCCTCACCACATTTTGGGTGCTTGCTTAACCCTTAATGTTTCACATGGACGAGATGTGCTTGGATCTCTCGATACCTGCCATTAATCTTGCCTCAAATGCAGAAAAATGCTGCATCAATTATTAATTGTGTAACAACCGGCAACTCAACGTCTTTTCGGGACCTCTCCACTCTTCTGCAATCTTAGAAAAGCTATCTATAATAGCTTTTTGTTAAGGCTTTTTGGCCTAAGCAAAATGGAACAAAATGAAAAGTGCTGTGTAAAAAGCATCCAATATACATTGGCAATTGGAAGTGGGGGAGGAAGAGAAAGATCCGCCACAAAAATACCGCAACTCTATGCTAAAAGAGAGATCTTCCATTGTCAAGTGCAGGCCCAGTTTAGGCCTGTATTCCAAATCATTCTGAAGCGCTCCGGGCCTAAAGAGGATGAGAATCTTGCTTTGGCTTCCACCTCTACTCTTAACCTATAAAACACAAGGCTGACATTTCTTGATCATAGCAGTAACTTACATGGGAAATGGTCTGCAGAGAATTTTGCTAGAGGGCATTTTTTAGAATACTACCTTTTAATATCCTTTATGAAGACCTTGCTCCTTCCCCTTGATGCTGCCTAAATTTCTAAATAGAAAAATAGGAGTGCTTCATGCTAATGGCTGGGCTGTTTTTACATAGCAATGTCTACTTCTAACAATAGATGCCCTTAATATATTCACTTTTTGAATATAGAGTAATTCTTAATTTTAAATTCATTTTGATATTGAGACCTTATGAAGGGCCAGTGCCTATAGACTGCTCTGAAGAGTGAAGAAATGCACAGCACTGAAATACTACAATAAATAAATGAAAGAATTTGGGTCTGCAGGTACTACAACTCTTACTGATCTATCCAAATTGCATTGGAATATGAAGTGTTATTAAAACCTGCAACAAACAACAAACGAACAAGGCCATCAGGGGTACAAAGACAAACTTTTCACAGTAACATGACTTTGTGCCTTTTAGGTTTTCACTTTGCTGCAATTTCATTTTCCAAACAGCAAAAAGCAAACCTTCTACTGATTTTGCTATTAATTTATCATTGTATTCTGGAAGGATTTCTACCCTAAAAACTAGGGTTTTTACCTAAAATGATTTTAAATAATATGTAAAAGTGTTGTTTGTTTTTTAGAAAATATCCTAAAATTGAACCAGCAATCCTAGCAAGGAAGTACTGCAATCTTGCTTAGTATTTTCTTCACTATTTTTCTGAGGAGCTATAGGGCACCTATCACAAATAAAATCAGATTTCAGAAACTCTTTTCTTAAAATTTCTATGGAAATTTCAGAGTCAAGTCAAATCACCCACATGATATAGGATTTAGCTCTCTTTTTTTTTTTTTACACAAGATGTACCAAGGAAGGAATGGCAATTCCTTTCTGTGGTAAAGTAACAAGCACCATTGGATATGTTTATTTTCTATTTTATGCTGGCTTTTTGGGTTTAGGACATTTTAGAAGAATTAGGCCCCACATAGCCTCTTATTAAAATACAATTGTATCACTGCAATTCCTTGGTTGGACATTACACTTCTATTTTGGGATACAGTCTATGGAAATTCTAAATGCAAGCACTCTCCTCTATGATAAATCACTCATTTTTATGGCATGCGCTTTTTAATAGACTGTGGCCATTATAAAAAATGTTTGCACCAAAGTTCTAGGCAAGTGATGAATATTTAGCACAATGTACTTCTCTGAAAAGGTGGGGAGGGAAAAAAAAGTATCTGGTTTTTTGTTTTTTTTTAAAAGTTCATTTTTAACATACAAAAGGCATGCTGGCATTGTCCACTTTTGCCTGGTTAATGCATCAAAAGGCAGAAAGAGAATGGAGAGAGGACTCTTAATGTAGGAGAGGAATTACTCTTGCTTTTGTGTAACGAAGAAATCTACATTCATGTCTGGTTATCACCTGGATCATTGCCATGGTTTGAGTGTTCAACTCCTGGGATTAGCCCAGGAAAAAAAAAACATAGGCAGTTTCTCCTTTTCATGGTCTTGTTGGTGACTAAAATCCCAATCCCATCAATGAATCTTATTAAAAAGCCAAGTCTTAAGATCACGCCGGATATGTTCCTCATCTTGAATTCTTGAATATATGTGTGTCTCTGTGTGTGTTATATTGTGTTGTTATTGTTTATCATTGCTATCTTCATCAATCATTCAAAACACGCAAGCACACACACGTGTGTGTGTGTGTGTGTGCGTACGTGCATGCTTAAATGCCTTAAATATTGGTGGTAGGTTGTTGTAAATGATTGATAAGATAGCAATAATAACACAATAGATATATAACAATATCCAAACATTTATTATCTCCAATATGTGGGAAATATGCAATCACACGAAGGCAATATTTTAATTGGACAAGAATCTCTGGAAGGTACTCGAGTTGTGAACTTCAAGCATGAAATTGTTAGAGAATTGTTAGAGAAGTCTTCCATAGTTTCTGTCAAGAGAATAAGCAACAAGTAGCCATTTGACAATACCTCCAAATGATTATCCAAACAAAGAGCAGAAGTGATATGTTGGATTGTGTAAATGCCTTACCTATGAATGGTACTCAGAATTCTCTTAGGACACCTATAAGGACTAATCCTTGGGCACTATTACTGTCCCAAGCATTTGGGCACTTGCCCATGTAAGCACTACAGAATCACATCTGATACAAGAGTGAAAGATCAGCACATGTTAAGTTCAGGATAATGGTAGCCTGCCTGATGCTGTTGTCTAGCACTCACATCTCAAGAGTGCCTTCAGTAAGTCTTCTAGATTTTAGTACTCTTTCTGACTTTATCCATTTTTGATAAGAAGAACATTGTGGATGTTTTGCAGAAGTCAGTTGAACTCCCACGATTTATCTGGAGAAAAAAACCTGAGGCAACTGCCTGGATGATCCTCAAAATGAGTTCTTTAAAATTACTAAATGACATTTCCAGGACTTTTCAACTCTAGAACTACCTTGTAGAAACAGGGTGAAAATATACCCTCCTGAAATGTCTTTGTTATGCTTGAGACCTGGTGATTATTGATTTGTTTTACAATCATTCAGTCATTTCCAACTCTTTGTGATCCAGTTCTCAGGACTGTCTTCTGCTAACTGTTTCTTTAAGTTCTTGTACTGTTTTTGACTTCTAACAGTCACTTTTCTATTGCCTCCTTCCATCTTTACAAGTAGCATTATTGTCTCCTATGTCTTTTGTCTGCCTATTATAAACTCAAAATATTTAGACTTTAGCTTCATTCTTAGTACTTCCAGGGAATGGTCTGGTTTTACTTCATCCAATTTGTTTTTCTTCCTGCCCAAGATGATCTTAACAATATTGTTCAGCACCATAGTTCAAAGACATTATTTTCTCTTGGTTCAGGTTTCAAATTCCACAGCTATATATTATGACGGAGAGGAACACAGCTTTGAGTATATGTAGTTTCATTGTCAGTATGATATCTAATATTGGTAATATTTTATCTAGAGATGTCTTTCTCTCAAGAGGAGACACCTCTTTATTTCAAGGCTACAGTCACTATCCCTATGGATTTTTTAAAAAGTCCCTATGCAATTTTTTTTAAAGCTCAGGGACATAAAATCTGTAACTACTTCTTTGTATTTGGTTGGCATCAGCACTTAACCTTACCTAGAGAGCCATGTTAAATAAAATGGTGACAGTTTGTGGACTTCTAGCTTACAGTTATGCTACTGATTTTATGTTTTAATTGTTTAAATTACAACAGAATTGCTTAACTAGCCTCTCAGAGTTTTTGGAAATGGAATGGCATATAAATCAAGAAACATAAATAACATCAAGTTGCCTAAGATTTATATACCATTTCTGAGTCCAATTCACTGATTTTTAAAAATATAGCAAAAGGATTGTGAGACAAGGCCTTTTCTGTTGCGGTATCCCACAACTGAAATAGCTTCCCAGTGAAGATATCCTTAATTTTATGAGTGCTCACTTTTCAATGAAATGAAATGAAAATTTAATTTTGGTGGGTTTTCTTCAGCTATCCATCTAAATAAGGCTTTGACTATCGTGGCAATTCAATATGGCTCAACAGCAGTAGGTTGGAAGAAGCAATTGAACTAGTTTAAATCAGGGGTGAAATCTAGCAGGTTCTAACCGGTTCTGGAGAACCGGTAGCGGAAATTTTGAGTAGTTCAGAGAACCAGCAAATACCACCTCTGGCTGGCACCAGAGTGGGGTGGGAATGGAGATTTTGCAATATCCTTCCCCCAGAAGGGGAGGGAATGGAGATTTTGCAATATCCTTCCCCTGCCACGCCCACCAAGCCACACCCACAGAACCGGTAGGGAAAAACTTTGGATTTCACCCCTGCTATAAACCATAGTTACTACCATATGGTAGCTTTATACCACAGAGCTTTATATACACTAAATCAAAACCAAACAAATTACATCATAGCTAAGTGCAGTACATTAATCCAGTCCATATTTTCATCCCTTAGTTGCAAAAGGTGAATACCCAAGAACACAGAATTTGCATCAGAAAGAAATTAATATATATGAATAAATGTAGAAGAGGTTTCTGATAAGTATTAGATTACAAATCTATTTTTCCAGCTTCTTGCTTACAACAGTGACAGACAAAACATTCATGAATGAAAACAATTCACAAGCAGAACATGAATATAATGATTTGCTATATGTTCCACACATTCAGAAATATTCAGTTGGACTAGAAGACCTCCAACTCTGTAATTCTGTTCTGTTCTATATTCTATATTGCCTTAGAACACAGAGACTGAATTTGGTCATGATGACTAAGTGCCACTGACAAATCTGGCATCTCATATAATTTTTATAACCATCTGGAAGCATGAATTCTAAATAATTAATTGGGGGGCTGGAAAAATGACTTCCAGTACTATCTGGAAAATATATTTCAGCACTCCTCACTATAATATTAATTTCTACACATTTCTATTATGTTCTTCCATAGTTGTTTTTCCGCATTACTAATTTCTTGTAGTAAATACAGTATATTATCTTATTAATTTAGCTTTTTTTGCCCTTTTTCTAAAACCATGATACATTTTTGAAGCATATAGAAAGCACACTCAAATTCAGAATCTTTAAGAAAATCAAACATTTAGATAGTTAATCTGACATATGTGGTTATACCTATTGACTGAGGTGAATCCATATATGGGTTGCATTTTGCATAATGGCTTCGGTCTGTTGTAAGCATTACTTCAAATACTTTATCCGATTTGATTATTCCGTTTTCTGAAAAAAAGGAAGAATTTAGTCAAAATGTAATGATGTTAATGTTATTAAAATTGCAGCTGCATTCAGAGTTTATATACTATATGAAATGCTAAAATATATTTACACATACATTTATTCTTACAAAGTCTCTGATGGATTTTAGGCAAATTACAGTTTTATAATCATAGCCCTTGAAAATATAGCTAGTAGAAAATCTATTGATTATTTTTGTATCAATTTATGTGCAAAGTGTAGAAAAGAAACTTCTGGTGTTTTGAAACTAATTTGTATAAAATAATCATGAATCAAGAACCTTTGAGTTTGTGCCACTGTACTAAACTACCTATTTTTTAAATACATAGACATATGTGTCGGTGTGCATACTATACACGCACACACACATATATATTTCAGATTCAAATATTTCAAAATCAGTTCACAAATGACATCAACATTTATGAATTAAAGTACAAAAAAGAGAGAAATCAACATTCCTCCCATGGGGGGGGGGGGGGAACAGGACTCAGCTGGCTGGCTTCTTCCTTTGCTCTTATTTGCTCTTATTCTGGAATGAGGAAAAATAATATGGTCCAAACACATGAGGCCCTCAGACTTCTCTGAGAAGTTACTGTTTTCATTGCTGTTGTCAATCTGCCATTGATATTTGAAGGCCTCACACTGACAGAAACCCAGTATGATTTGCAGCTGCTTTCAGAGCAACACAGAGCAAAAGAGTTGGTGAAATGTTTTTCCGGTCTATGGCTTCATTTGTTCTTTGGAATCACAGTGTCTGGCCTCGGAACAATGAGGAACAATGCCTGCCAGTTTTTCAACCTGCAGCTTTATTTGTTCTTTAAGGCACTTTAATAAATCTTCCCAGTTTTAACTCTTTGCTTTTGATCTAATGACTTTTATTTAGAAGTCTGCTGCTAGATTTCTGCAGCATTACAATTTATATTATTATTATTATTAAATTCATTTGCCACCCATCTTGCGGTTCAAGCTGACTCTGAGCAGCTTACTGTGAGATAAAATATACAAATATCCAATTATAAATACAAAAACAGATGAATGTTACAAAAATGAAAACTAAAAAAAAGTTTGATCCTAGCTTCTTAAATTGTCCATAATTCCTGCCCCCATTGTACCAGAAAAACATTCTGATATAGTACATTCCATTTGCTAGCATAGTCTATTCTATTTTGATGCCCATTTGATTTCCTTGTTCTTGTTTTCTCCATATGTTCAGCTTCCAGAATGTTTCAGTCTGCATTCTATTGCCCTCAGATTCTGAGAGCTGCAAATGACACACAGCTGCAGCTCAAAAAAAAAATACAAAATTGATTTTATTAAGCAAACAAAATTCAAATACATAGAATAGCAATGAAATAAAATAAATATTGAGAAAATAAATAATGCAAATAAATAATGTTGCTTTTACATAAACCAATATAAAATATATACAAAAATAGAGATTATTAATATCAAGCCAAGTAAATCTAATCTCTTATCACTGTTTTTTCAGTTTAGTTTTCCAAAGAACAGCTGCTTTCATAAGCTGAGTGGCAATGTAAATCAAATACATAAATGGCTTATTACAACATTCACTAAAAAACTGTCAACAGCATTCCCATTGAGGAAGGTATGAGGCAACTGAAATAATTTATATTCTGCACTACAGAAGAAAAAAATCAAATTATGTTGGTGTCTATCCAACTCAATTGTTGATATGAAATATTTTCCAGTTGCTACCCATCATTACTTTTTTGGAAATATATAAAAGTTCCAGAATATAGTTGCAACATGAGATGGCCTTTAAAATATGTTTGTGGCTATGTACAATAGCTATGCATGTCTTATTTAGAAAATACAGCTTCAAAATTGTTCCAGTGATATTTGCTCTTGAATTGGCTTCCACAGTTTAAAATTGATAAAAGTTTGCTTCTCCCTATAAACTATAAAGCCATATTATTTAGGAAATAATGATTTCTGCAACATTTAAAACATGAGATTGTGTATATTGAAATTAAGCTTATAGTTATTTACTATAATACATGTCAGAGAACTTCTACTATCTAGTCCTTACAGCTACTATGATAAGGACTGAAATGGAGAACTTTTGCCTCTAAAGAATATGGACTATGTGAATATGAACTGAGCTATGGTCTGTCTTTTACAAATAATATTTGTTTCCTATCTCACACAAGGACTCAGATTCCACTGAAGTTATGCCATTGGTCTCCTGGTACAACAGCAGCCATGTACAACATAAACTGCTCAGGAGAGAAAAAACATAATATTGCTAAACATTAAAAACTACTCAAGGAAAGGAAAGCATTCAGCCCCTCCTTAAAATAATTAAATTATAATACCAATTTTATATTAACACTGCAAAAATAATGTAACATATGACCCACATTACAGTACTGTTCTTTACTTTTAGCAGAATTTCTAAGCCATTATCTATCAGTTTGGTACTTTGTACCAAAGGATTATTTAGGTTTGTTTTAATAAACATTCCTAAGCTTTTGTGAGATGTACGGTAAATAATAAGAGGAATTGAAAAAATATTTTATGTAATGATTATTCAGTTCCTAAAAAAATAATCTCAAATTAAGTTGTGCTCAAAAAAGTTGTAAGCCGCCCTGAGTCTCTGGAGAAGGGCGGGGTATAAATGGAATTTTTTTAAAAAAAAATTGTTTTCCTACATATTTATAAATAAGACATCCCGATAATAAGCCCAATCGGACTTTTGAGTACATGCACTCAAGTAAGCTCCCCCTAAAAATAAGCCCTCTCAAAAATCTTTAAACGCATGTGCAGCCGGTCTCCGCTATTTCCTCCACGTGCCCCAAAATAATAAGACCTTCCTGAAAATAAGGCCAAATGCTTATTTTGGGGTTCAAAAACTATAAGACAGGGTCTTATTTCTGGGAAAACACGGTATAAACTTCCAAGATTTATCTAATCATTGGGATTACTACCAATATGTTCAAAATTAATAGACTCCATAACTTTTAAATCTATATACTACTAAATCGTTTGTATCTGTAACATTTAACTGAGCAAAATGGTACACTGTAGGGCAAGACTTCTTGAACCAAGATACCTCAAATTGCTTACATTCACAATCCTGAACCTAGAACCTTTGACTCTGATGGAATTGAAATTTGGTAATTTTTTATAAAAAAATTACGACATAAAATTATCATTAAACATTTTATGACATAATACAAAATATCGTAAAAATTTCTTGTAGTTAACTGCTGATGTTTGATTGTGCTATACGATTGGCTATTTTCAAGGCAGATGCATCTCTGAATATCTTCCTGAATTTTAAAAGATTTTTCCAATGAAATCAGTACTTTAGAAGCTCTATTTTTATTAAAGGCATTGAGGAATCTGGTAAGAAAATATATCTGAAACAATAACCCAGTTGATCATAGGGTGTCTATATATTTAAGGTCCTTAAAGTCAGTTTTAAAAAGACGACAATGCCATTGAGAATCTGCAAAATAGCATTACTCTTGCAAACTTACAGACCACTAGAAGTGTGGATTTATAAAATACAAATCATTATCATGCTCGAGTCTGATCCAAGAACCATACGTATTTACAGATGGTTCTAGACATAAGGCCATTTATTTGGCAATCATTCAAAGTTACAAAAGCAATGAACAAACTTATGACCCATAGTCAAAGTTACAGCCACTGCAGTGCCCCCATGGTCACGTGATCAAAAATTGGGTGATTGGTAGAATGCCCACACCTACAATCACAAGAGTGCTGCAACTCCCGACACCCATCTCCCTTATTATCTCTGCCCTTTTGGCCACTGTGCATTCTGCCTTGCAGGTAGCAAGTAGCCCAGAGCTACAGTGTACTGAAAAGCCATCTTGATTATATCCATGGATTGGAACTGCCCAAGGACTGCAAGGAAAGGATCCAGCAGAACTGTGTCAAACTAGGAACTGGTTTTGCTACCTGATTTTTCCAGTGCCTTTTGAGTTCCCCTTCCCAACCCTCATTTGTCTATTGAGTTTTTCCAGGATAAAAGCAGTAGCATCCCCACTTCCCAAACATATGGAGACATTAGGTTGCCCTCTTAAAAAAACTTGCTGCCAAAGAAAGATCCAAAGGAACAAGGCAAACTAAATTGGAATCAGAGTTCCATATATCCTTCACACATACACACACGCATAAATACCCATACAACTCTCCAATTTGGAAGAAAGATCTCAAAGAGGGTTCAAGCGATGGGCACCACAATGAACGTGTGACTGGGGCTTGATAACAAGACAAATGCAGCCTCCCATAGACCAACACTGCCATTTTATCTCCCGATCCAAGGGCAAAGTACACATCCCTAAAAGGTCATGTTCAGGTGTGAACTGAACTCCTGCATCATGCTTACCAGGGCAAATTAGTTTCGTGCTGCAAAGAAAAAGGCAGCAATGGCTCAACTTCTCCAATTAACACTGGTTACATATGGCTTCCTGAGCCACCACACACACACTCCAAGTTTTTCCATTGGGTGAAACCACTTTTGGCTTCCCCACTGCCTAACATTCTTACCTGCACTGCTCTGCTGGGTGGGGCGCAGGGTGGTGAGGGCAACCAAGAATAGGCTAGGGTGGGTATGCAGCTCTGGAGCTGCTTGTTGCCCCACAAGAGCAGTCAAAAGGGCAGAGATAGGGGAAGATAAGAAGATAGGGGAGTTGGAGGTAATTCCTTATCTTACTGAAGCTCAGAATGGTTTAGATTGGGGTGAGTCCTCGGCTAATGACTGGTAAAATTTGCTTAACAACAACAACAAAGATTGTGGTTGCTAAGCAATGTGGTCAAGTGATTTCTCATGTTACAATCTCATTGTACTTGCAGGACCACCTTCTGCCTTTATCCCACCACCCTGTGTGCTCACATAGGGCTGCGCTCCTCAGGGTACCATCCGCCAGACAGTGTCGGCGGGTGGTTCCCAGGGAGAGGGTGTTCTCTGTGACCGCCCAGGCCCTCTGGAACGAACTCCCCGCCAGCCTCCGCACTGCTCCTGACCTCCACTCCTTCCGGCGTGATCTGAAGACTTGGCTTTTTAATAAGATCAACTGATGGGACTGGATTTTTAGTATATTTTAAATTTAAAAAATTTTAAATTTCTATTTTTTCTCTAATTTTAATAATTGATAATTTATTGATATTGTATTTATATATGTGGTTTTAGCGATTATTGTTGTTTGTCCTAT
>JANHFM010004485.1:142841-156841 GCA_032468115.1 Grayia smithii
TATCTGCCAGAAATGAATGCCTGTCCACTTTCCCTTCCAATATTCCCTTCCAATATTAATGAATTGAACATTATGAGTATTGCAAGGGTTTTTTTATATACCATTATATTAGATTGATATAGATATATGTGTATAAATTAAAAGAAGCACTCACTTGCAGAAACTCATTGAGTTCAACCTGCCCATTTTTGTTCAAATCCACTTCATTCAAAATCTCATGGAGTGCACTTTCATTAATTTGAAGGTTGATGCTCTATAAAATATATGAAAAGGAGAAAAAACTCACATGGCTGGATTAACAAGACACTATTAATATCATGCCTGGAAATTCCGATGAATTAAAAGAAATAATAATGAAGTAAAATGTTACCTGTAGCACACTCTGCACATCCAATATAGTAATAAAACCTTTGCCTTCTTTATCAAACATGTGGAATCTTTTTTTATACCTGCAACATAGATAACACATGAAAAATCTATACATACTGCCTAAGCAGCTTTAAATCAGCAAAAAAAAAACACCTCACTTAGTCGTGTAAAGGATTCTCAACTGTCTTCATCCATGCACACCTCCACTCCCACAAACTTTCCTTCTCTCTTTCTCTCTCTCTCTCCCTCCCTCTCTCTCTCTCCCCCCCCCCCTCTAATTGTGAGGAAAATAGGTGAAGGAAGGTATATGTTTGTTGCCTTGAGTTTTTTCTAAACTCAATTTGTTTCAGGGATACAAACAAACAAATAAATGTTTTAATGGCCTCTACCTTTTTCTGACCCAAATATAAAAATACAATTACGTTTGAATTTCTCAGAGAGGGGATAATATCATTCAAATATACCAAAGGGGGGGAAAAGAAATCAGGATATGGGCAAATGCATAAATCAAGCACAACTCAGCTTGCAGGGCTGATGATATTTCAGATACCTCATATGAAACATCCAAATCCCTTGAAATTAACTAGTAGCCATTTGCTCTATGTTAACAGTTACCTGTCGATATCTACTGGGGATAAAGTGATCTCACTCCGATCTGTCAGTTGCTCCGACCGTGCCTTGTAGCCCATTTCATAGTACAGGAACTTTTTTGCCGTTGCGAGCTCTTCCTAAGAAGGGAGAGCACACGATTTGAGCTGTACGGTAACAGCAAATATTTACATTCTGAATTTCTCCTTTGCTGGAATGTTTTATTGGCTCCTTTCACTTTAATTATAATTGCTGGTCCTTAGAGGAATATCAGCAGTTGATGACCAAAAAGTGCTTAAAGGTGAACAAGGTAATTAAGATTAGGCAGCATTTCATGCTTCAGCTAGATCACTGGTTTGGTTGTACAAGTGTTGATTATCAAGTGATAATTATCCTGGGAGACGTGCAAGGTAAAGAATTTTTAAGGGATGTATCATGCCCTTAATCCATACAAGCAACTCACAGCCATGTTGCGCTTGCAGACAGAAGGGCCAAGAGATGGCCTTTAAGTTTTAGCACAATGAATGCCCTAAGTGAGGAGTCTCTGTGTTTAATGCATTTAGTTCTTTTAGGCTGATGGCACGTGCTGGTTACTCTCTTCAGGCAGTAAAGTAATGATGGAGCCTATAATTTGGAAACGGCAAGCTCCTTCCTTCCCTTCCCTTCCCTTCCTCTACTAGAAGCTCCCAATGGTTTACACATAAAGCAAATATTAAAATCAATACTTAAAACAGGGTCTCCAGCCTTTTTCAGGCTTTGCGGATCAGCGGGGGGGGGGGGGGGAAAGAGGGGATGGTTATATGCACGCCTCATGCATGAAATTCCATTCGTGCAAGCGGCAGGAGCACGCACCCGCTTGCATCAATGGAGCTTCCCGTACAAGTGCCCACTACTCATGTAAATGTGCTTATCTGCAGCTTGTGTGGCATGGTTCTCAACGGGCCACGGCCTGGTACCGGGGTCATAGCCTGGGGGTTAGGGACCTCTGACTTGAAAGATGATTTCAAAAGCAATTAAAATGTAACAAGCAAAACAAATTAAATTAAAAATCAACAGTTTGACTCAGTAAGCTTGTACAAAAAGGTATGATGTAACAGCGCTCCTAAAAGCTAATGAAAAGCTCAGGCCCCTCGCCATGCAGGGAATCTGTTCCAAGGAAGCTGAGCGACAAAAAGAGTTGGCTTGATTCTGGCTGACAGCCAGATGAGCTCATGGCAACTGTAGGTGAACCTCCTCGATGATCTCAGTAAGCAAAGAGGGTCATTTGGAGGAAGGCCATCTCCCTTTTATCATTGTCTGCTTTACGCTGCCTTTTATGCTCAAAATCCTGCACTTGAAAACAGGCACCTGTAACTGAAAGCAGCTATCCAGCTGTGACGAAGGAGCCCTCGGCACAGCATGCAGGCTAGGTAAGATTGCATCTTTTATTTTCAAAAGACCGGGACTAAGACCCAAGAACTCCTTTTCAAATACGGAGGGTTAAAAACAATTTTTACTTTGCAACACCAGTTATCTCTCTCTTGTGGAAGCCAGCACGCACACTGCCGCCTGTGTGAAGGGCTTCACTCAATGCTACATTTGTGGATGTTTGTTTGAGAGAACTATAGGTGTGTACATGTGGGGGGGCGGGGTGGGGAGGATACTAGGCCTGTAACTTCTGTGCACTCATTTCCTTACTTTAACCATATCTGCTTTGGTTTTTCTACAGCTACATGTGTGATGTTGGTGGTGAGAAGACAGTTCCTGCAAAGTGTGTCTGTGTGTGTGGGGTGGGTCTGTGTGGGGTGTGTGTCTCCCATTTCTCAAAACAAGACTGTGTGGTAGAGCTGAGCTCGGAGATTGGCATAGTTTACACATAACTTTGTCAGTATTTTTTAAACCATCATTTGTCACCTATGCCATAGCAAGATCTGAGCTGTACATTACAGCAAGAAGTTCAATGTTGACGTTAAGAACTGTTAACCCAAGTAGTGACTAGTGATACATAGGGACAGTCCCTTTGATGGAAATTCAGTGAACTCTATGGCTGAGTGGGGTTTATGGAAATGAGTCTCCTTTACTTTGTCCAGACACTTGAACCATCATGCAACCATTGGTTATTGAGAAAATTATTCAAATTTTCCACCAAAGTCAAATAACTTCTCGGAAAGATTCTCGTAAGCTTTCTGACTATGAAACCAGGAGCTTCTTCAATACCTTCTTCTTCTGTTCACTCCATCTCAGTTTCTTGCCCATTATCTCAATGATTCTTGGTAAGGCTTCATCGGCAGCTTGGACATTCAGAAAAGCCAAACGAGTGCGACGAGCAATTATGTCCACCGCAGTGCAAGCATATTCACCGACGGCATACTCAATCTAAAACGTTTGAAAAGAAGAACCACTTCGGTTTGAGAAATTTGCACAAAAGAAATGAAACACAATGTAACAATCCATGTTGGAATTATTTACTACCATTTTTACTCTAGAACGTATTTATCTAGGCTTCTTAACTAAACTTTTCACCAGATACAAGAGGCCTCTTGTATCTTGTATCTCTTGTATCCATTCATCTTCTTGGATTACAACGGTGATGTACCTGGGATTACAGTTGAGGAAATATGTGTGTCTGGGGGAGAAGATTTAACCTCATATCTAAATATCTAAACCAGCAGTCCCCAATCTTTCCAGCTTTGTGGAATGCCAGCATCAGTGGGGGAGGGGGAAAGGGAATGGTTCTGTGTGAGCGGTGGGAGTACACAGGTATGCAGCTCCACTTGCGCAAGTAGCGGGCACACACTGCTCGCACAAATGGAGCTTTGCAGGCACACACACTTGCCTGCCGCTCATGCAGATGGAGCTGCATGTGTGCGCATGTGGTTGCCCACTGTTTGCGGGGTCTGGATTTGAACAGGCCGCAGCCTGATACTGGGCAGTGGCCTGGGGGTTGGGGACCCCTGATCTGAAATTCTCCAATCTTTTACCTTCTGGTAAAGAAGCTTCTTGGATGAGAAGTAAAATGTTTTCAAAGAAAAAACCCAAGAAAGTCCAGTTGCCTTTCGGAAAAGCACTTTTGGGTATTCTACTTTCCTCTACATCTTTTTTTCCGCTCAATCTTCTCAGGATTCTAGTGGGATTGACTGATTTCCTACTGGTCATTGCATGTATACCTTTCAGGTGTACTCTGTGTCATGACAGAGTAAAATATTTCAGAATTTGCTATTAATGTAAGAATAAAACAAGCCTTTTCTCGTGGTGATTAGATGAGGTAAATGAAGCTTCCAATTTTAATAGGGTAGGAAAGAGGATCTTCAAAACCAAAAGCAAGAATGCAGGAAAGGAGGAGGAAGAGAAGCAGCAACACAAAGCATTTTGTACCTCTGACTCGATATATGGAAACTCTGAGACAAGACGTTTCCCAACGATAGGCCACCTCTTCCCAGTGACCTGAGCTAGTTTTGCCACTTCAAAAGCCTTGTCCCCAAATGTATTTGCAAGATGTTGAGCCACCTGTGGAATTGAGAAGAGGTTAAGAGACTCAATGCCTTTTGGAAGAAGAAAACTCCATCTTGTTAGGAGTCATCCCCTTGTCTGTGACTCAACAGCCAACCCAAGATGGTATCAAAGGCAAAAAGTCAGCAAGTCCAGAACAATAATAAACATGCAGTCTATGAATAATTAAAATTTTAAAAAGTGGTCAATAACACAATTTATAGATAATGCTCTTTTGATGCTCTTTTTTTTTTTTTTTTTAAACCTCTTCTTCCAATGAACTAAGATTTGTACTGAGCGATTAAGGCAACATATGAAGAATTTTGATTAAGGTAATCTTTTCCCACTATCTTTTCATCAAGTGTTTGTCTCATCCTCTCTTCTACAATAGTCCTTCTGTCAATTGTCCCATTTCACTCCATCCCCAGGAAAGAAATACTCCCAACACCAGGTTAAAGAGTAATAGCTT
Source organism: Grayia smithii (assembly GCA_032468115.1). Taxonomy (NCBI): domain Eukaryota; kingdom Metazoa; phylum Chordata; class Lepidosauria; order Squamata; family Grayiidae; genus Grayia; species Grayia smithii. The sequence continues at coordinate 147,736 of JANHFM010004485.1, forward strand.
TTACTGGAGACAGTTAGAGAAAATGGTAGAAAGCAATTCCAAATCTGAGCAAAAAGGCGCGAAGTGCATATATTAAAAGCATCCCTTTCCCCCTCCCATCAAGGCCCCCTTGGGCTATAGTCCAATCTCCGGCAGCTCCAGGCATCAGGTGTTCATCCCCAGGTTGCATGCCATCATAATGGAATGTTCATCATCTTTAGCTTTCATTTCTTGTCTCGTCCTTCCTCCTGTACGGCTTATTCCCTCGTTCCCCCCTTTCCCGTTTCTATGGCAGCCGGCAAGCTAGGAAATCGAAAGTGAAGTAGATCGGAGGCTGACACCTTCTCAATCATCTTTGCTCTTTATCCCATTTCTCTTTTGACTGTTTTGCTGTCCTCAGAGCACTCACCAACTGGCTGTAGTGGGGATTTCCAGGCAGAGTCACAACTTGAGGATTTAACTTGCTTCCTATAGTCTCCATTTAGGTCACCGTTTACAATCATGTTTGTAGAAATCACTTCCACTCATTTTGGGTGAATTATTCCCCTGCCTCTATTCCATACTACTCAAGGGGATGGAGCTTCAGAGAGACAAACAAGCAGACAAGAAAGTCCCATTCCATTCATACCCTTCAGCATGGAATTCTGTAGATTTAAGTGGTTCTACTAACCTGAATAAACAACAAACTCACCTCATTTTCAAGTCCGTAATCTTGAACCAGGCGGATATAAAGGGTAGGGCTCCAGCCCTCTGCACCCTGCAGGAGCAGCCCTACAGTTTTACAGGGACTGGCCTGAAGGTTATGAGATTTTACTGCAGCATCAATGGTATCCTGGGCCATTGAGCGATAGGTTGTCCATTTCCCACCTGGGAATATCAACAAATATAGATAACGTACAAAGATAGATCCCTTAGATCTCTATTTAAAAATACACCGACTAAAATTTTAAAGAAAAAGCTCTTAGAATGAAATATTTCTATTGTACAGGAAGACAGACACCTGCAACCCTAACACAACACTACCCTTACTGGATAAACCTGATGGCATCCATTTTAGAAGGCATCAGCTTTCCAACTCTTTTTCTAGTGTTTCAGAACTGAGAACCTCAGCATATGTATCTGACCAGCTTCCTTCATATCACTAAGAAATAATTCTAACAAGAAAGAAAGAAAAGAATTAGAAATAACACCCTAGTACCTGCGATAGTTACGAGGCCGCTGTCACTAACATGCACAATGTGATTTCGAGATATGGACTGCGTGTCCTTAGAATTGGGATCTGTCACAAGGGGACGAATCCCACTCCATGCTGCCAAAACATCTCCTCTCCTCACTGTAGTAGAAAACAAAATTAGAAAATAATAATAATAAAAAAAGAAGTCTTGTCAGCAATATCATCTCAGAAAAGGATTTCAAAATAATATATGATTTAAATGCTGTTAGGTTAGAAAGTAATCACAACTTTTAAAATGTCATCTTGGGGAAACGAACGTTGTCTTACCTGAACGTTTCTTCTTAGCACACTTCTGGAGAATCCACTAATGGGTAAATTCCTTGTCCTTAGCCAGAGACTGAGTGTAATTTTTTCCCCCTTGACCACACCTCCTCTGCTCCTCTGAACTCGTTTGTTCACAAAGGCGCAGTCCTCCAAATAAGAAGCAAGCTGCAGAAAGAAAACAGCAACACAGACACACACACACACCCCCAGGCCCGGGCCTGACTCAGGAAGCCGAAGGGAGGGTCGGATTCTCCAGGATCGTGCTGAGAAGAAACGTTCAGGTAAGACAACGTTTGTTCTCCAGCACACTCCTGGAGAATCCACTAATGGGATATACCCAAGCTAGTAGAGGGACGGAGGCTGACTGACCCCGGGACCCAGAAGTGGAGGCAACATTCTGTAGCACCCGCCTCCCAAAGGACGCCTCAGCTGAGGCAAATCTGTCTATCCTGTAATAGCGGACAAAGGATGTTAACGAAGACCACGTGGCCGCCCTACAAATCTCACCCACCAAGGCCTGGGTCACCTAGGCAGCATTGGTAGCAGCTGCTCTGGTGGAATGAGTGTACAACCTCCCAGAGAGAGGCTTAGTCTTAAGGGAATAAGCCAAGGAAATGCATGTCTTCAGCCAATGGCCTATGGTCGCAGACGACACCTTCCTATCCAAGGAAGAAGGCCGGAAAGAAACAAAGAGCGCCTCGGACTTCCTAAGGGACTCAGTTGAGCTTGATCTACCTGTGGAGGGCCCTTCTAACATCCAAGGCATGCCACTGAACTTCTAGATGGTGTTTAGAGTCCGGACAAAAGTTGAGAAGGATAAGCTCTTTTGCGCGATGGAATTCCGAATTCACCTTGGGCAGAAAGGAGGGGTCCAACTGCAGGACCACCCTACCTGCATGGAAGACACACAAATCCCCCAACTGACAGGGCCGCTATCTCTGAAACACATCTAGCCGAGGTTATTGCTATCAAAAAGACAACCTGGAAGGTAAGTAATCGGAGGCTGATGGAACTCAATGGTTCAAAGGGAGGGGCGGTAAGAGCCTGAAGAACCAATGTGAGTTCCCAAGAGGGGTACCGGTGGACCACCAGGGGACACAAATTAACCACCCCTTTTAAAAACCCCACAACCTGGGGATGCCTGCTAAGAGAAACACCTGTGAGAGTAGATAAAACAGTAGCCAAGGCTGCAACGTGACACCTGAGCGTATTAGATGCCAGCCCCTTGTTCAGGCCTGATTGCAGGTAGTCCAAAACCTCAGGAATTGAAGCAGAAGTCGGATCAATATGCGCCTTAGTGCACCAAATACAGAAAGACCACCAGGTGGAATCGTACAGTTGTGTCGTTGACGGGCATCTGGAAGTCTGTATAGTCTGTATCACCTCCCCCGACAGATGGTCCTTCCTCAGGAGGATGCCCTCAAGTGCCAGATGGCCAACTGGAGCCACTGAAGCTCTGGGTGCAGTATGGCCCCCTGGCTGAGACCAACCCAGTCCCGAGGAATCTTCCAAAGGCGGGAGACCGACAGGCCAACGAGGTCCGTGAACCAAGACCGATGTGGCCAATAAGGAGTGACCATTAGCACTTCCGCCTTTTCCAGCAGTATCTTCCGAAGCACCCTCGGGATGAGGGGAATGGGTGGGAATGCATAGAGAAGCTCGTCTGGCCACCTGCACCTGAGGATGTCATATCCTTCTGCGGCAGGACATGGATATCGGGCGAAGAACCTTGGAAGTTGGGAATTTGTTGACGTCGCAAAGAGGTCCAGTATGGGACGGCCGAACCTGTTTGACAGCATCTGGAACAACAGGGGGTGGAGGCACCACTCCAAGTGATCTAGTGGAGTCCGGCTCAACTAGTCGGCTCGACTGTTGTCCGATCCGGAGATATGCTCGGCTCGAAGAGAGAGTGTGTGACGTTCTGCCCAACAGAGCAACCTCGCCGCCTCTGCCATCAGCGTCCAGGACCTCGTGCCCTCCTCGCGGTTCACATGGGCCTTCACCAATATATTGTCCGTCAAAAGACATTATGTCCGTCGACCACCGATCAAAAATGGCGTAGTGCAAGGTGGATGGCCCAGAGCTCCAACCAGTTGATGTTGTGCTGTCTATCGGTTGGAGACCATCAACCCTGGGCCACTAGGGAGAGATGATGAGCACCCCAGACAGACAGACTGGCATCTGTGGTAATCTGGACCTGTTGGGGCTCCTGAAAGAAGCGGCTCTTCCGCAACACTGCTGATGACCACCAATGAAGCGAGTGGCGAACCATCTCCGGGAGGCAGATTGAAATTCTGGAGTTGCTGGTGCAGGAGATGTGGGAGATATGAAAATTTTTCTCCAATCTGTCACCAGTTTGGAGAAACCAACACAAGTATCTCCAATGCCTGCAAATTCCCAGTGCAAGGTAAGGAGGTAAGACTGTAATCGTTGAAGCGAGCGCAACGAAGGGACCAACTTATAGCATAGGCCCAAAGGGAAAACGTATTCCCAATTATCCAGGCTGACAAGCAGGCGCGGTGGAAAATAAAATACTCACCACCCCAAACCACAATAGTATTCTTCGGCTGCAGGGAAATAATAAGCCAGTCCTTTCTATCCGTCACTCTGCTCCCAGCAGAGTCAGAAGGCCGATTGCACAGGGAAGCACCTTGCAGCGATGCCCTGCAGCAACCAAAATGGCATGAGCGCGGGAAAAGCCCTGACCGCCACAAGTGCCTCAGGAAAAATGGCGGCCGCACTGAAACTCCACCCTGCCACGCTGTCTAAAATCTTTGGAGCTTGCTGCTATGAGTGAGCAGAGGCTCCATAATGCAAGCAGGTGGTCTGGGAGTCGTCGGAGCTTGATGCACTATTGCGCTCAGAGGCTCCGGAAATCGCCCTTCAAGTAAAGCATGTCTGTGGGGGTGGCGGTTGTGCCAGCAAGCTGGGGAACCTGGCTCATCCACTGGTGGCAAGGCTGGAGAATAAAAGAGGCCATGCTGCCAAACTCCAGCGAAAAGTATTCAAAAGAAGCCAACTCCAGCAGAAGCAGGAAGGTGGGAACCAGCCTGGAGCCTCAAGCCCGGCTGCCTCATCCCCCACCAAGAATCACTACGACAAAGGGTGAAAAAGACCAAATAAACAGAGCTGCCAACAAAAGCAAAATAAAACCTGAAGTGCAAGAAAAAAATAGGGGGGAAAAAAATCTAGAGAAAACAACAAAACCTAGCACTAATAGACTAGAGCTCTCTGAACACACATCTCCTCAGCTGGACTGAGTGAACAAACTGGAGTTCAGAGGAGCAGAGGAGGCGTGGTCAAGGGGAAAACATTTTGAGTGTAAATCTTTGGTTAAGGACAAGGAATTAACCCCTTAGTGGATTCTCCAGGAGCGTGCTGGAGAACATTAGTGTCAGTTCCATGAATTTTAATGAGAAAAGGCAAAGTGAAAGAGAGATACAAATTCAGCACTGTTCCATCTTTTGATTCAATTAAACAAACAAACAGAAGAAAAAAATATAAGAGTTTGGTAATAAAGCTGAGAAACAAGTTTTCTGAGGGGAAAAAAAAAGAAGTGCCAGCGAGGTAAACTTGAAGTCTGGCCCAAGAAAAGCAAAAACCATGATGTCCTAAAATTCAAAATCTGGCAACCTCAATATTGGAATTCTTAATAAGATTTTCCACAATTTTTTTTACAACAGGCATTTTTGTATGATTCAATCTTGACTCATCCTTGGCTAAGCAATTAATTATATATTTAGATTTCCTCTATTTAGTAATTACACATACAGCTTACTTATGCCAAACTTCACATTCACATAGCTCTATCAATGAAGATTTGGATGTTACATTTACATATAGTTCTTGACACATTTTAATATTTGGCTAATTCAGATCTTGGGAATTCCCCTTATCGTTTTGAGTTTATATCTTCATTATTTGAGACATGTATTATCTATACAACATCGCTAACTATTATCAGGAACTCTTAAATCAATATCTCAAAAGCTTCTTCACAATTTGTATTTAAACAATTGAAAGAATTAAATACATCGCATTGAGCAAGTTAATAGTTGCTAACTTAGGGAAACACCATTGTAAATTCTGACTTTGTGTACATGGACTACAACTCACTGTCAACATGTATAAACAAAACATTTTAGCCTCCAAGGAAAAATAAACAGTGAATTCTTACTATGTAGAAAATAAGATCTGCCTGGCCAGGAATTTATAGGATGATTTTTATGAACTAGTCTGGAATTGTTCATTATTCTATTTGGCCAAAACCTCAGGAAAGAGTACTGTCATCACTCTCTGCAAGCTATTTGCGGGAAGAGGCAGAATTTGTCAGGCACACTTTGCAGTTCAGAAAGGTCAAAAAATTTGAAATTGCTGTTTTTACTCTTTAAATTCTCTTCCTTGGATTTTTTTTTTAAGGACTAAAGTTATCTGGCTTCCTGTAGACCACCTCAAGGGGTCACCAAGATAACACTAGAGCAGTTTATTTTCACATGTCACTAAGTCAAAAAGAAAGAAAGGCTCATCCATCATTTTTCTCTATAGTTTCCTTCTTCTAGGTTGTTTCTAGTTACTAATATTTCAGAGCAATATAAAAAATAGTAATGTATTTTTCTTAGGATAGGGAAAGAAATATACCATCCAAATTGAAGAGGAAAGCATTAAGAATATTAAACAAGGACCCACCCAAATTTTCCACCCAGAGACCAAAAATACATTTTTGTTTTGTTTTCTTTTTGAATTTATTTTGTATTATATATAATTCTCTAGTTGTGTTTTCATCATTTTTCCCTTCGGTCCTATGAAAAAAAATTCCAAGTTGATAGCAAAAAAAAAAAAAAAAGTCTGAAAAATAGCAAGATGGTTTTAACAAGGTTTTTTTTCCCAGTTCTGTTTGAAGCTGTTTGAATGCTGGAGAAAATTATGAAGGTAAGCATTTTAAAAAATGTAAGCTTAGATGCAGGAAATCCCTGCTTTGTTGTATTCACTGAGTGACTACGGACTTCTCATCTCCTCCTTTCATCTTACCCACAATTAGAGGCTCTCCCAGACCTACTGTGGTTGATTCCTTAAGCTCACTTTAAAGCAGTTACTGAAATTTCTGTTGCTGCCTGTCCATAGATGGCTTTTGAGCGGCAAGCTGGTGGCCACAATGTCCCCAAGGAAGGGGGGGAGGGGCAAGGCATAGACAAAATTTTATTGTAAATTGAATGAAATCTTGCTTGGTCAAGGAGGTCTGCAATTTTGGGAGAGGCTATGGGAAGTGCCTTAAGATTGTGACCGTCAAGTATGTATTCCTTGTTTGTTTGTTTTTGTTTTTAAAAACAGGCTTATGTGCTCCTCCACTTGTGAAGAAAAGTTGAATACGCATAGGAAAAACAAAAGAAAGGAAAGAAACATGCAGCTACAGCTGCCGTCGCTTTCTAAGATCCTGTCATAGGAAATAAAAACCAAGTATCCAGGGTTTTTTTCCTCCTTTCAAAAAACTGACCTATTTGATTAACATATTCATACAATCTTCAAAACATATGCCTTTCTCCCATCCAGCTGAACATGAGGTCAATTAACAGTAAGCAAGTTCTTCTTTTGTCCCAACCCAGAATGTGATCCATCTCTGTGTTTTGTGCCCTTCAATTTTATGTGAAACAATATGTAAACTTGTCCGCATAAGCCCGGTACCACAATACTAAAAAGGAGGCTATGCCTTGATCCTATTATTATTGACATCTCAAGAATATGACCATGACAACATTACACTCTATGGTGAAAATAAATTCATCTTCTTTTCCTGCTTCCTATCGAGTTACTAATCCATTGAATGAATTAACTCAGCGGCCCTCAACATTTTGGACACCAGGGATCAGTTTAGTGAAGAGAAGTTTTTCTATGGACCAGAGGGGATGTGGTTTCATGTGCTACCTGCGTACTGTGGATGGGACTTTGCTTGTTAGTGTGGCCCTGTTTCTTGCATGCCGCAGCCCAGTGTTGGTCCACGGACTGGAGGTTAGAGACCCCTGAATTAACTGTGATCTCACATAAGCATTGACATAATTCTTTAAAAGTAAAACAAATACACACACAAGGCTATTTCTCTCTTGTCCTTCTATCATCCATATAATGTCTATTCATAAATAAAATATGGAAGTCTAAATTACTGGTGTGATCTTCCTTCAGTGGACTAAAAACTCTTATGCAGGCTTTTGTGTGTGAGTGTGCATGCGGGGAGGATTGTTTTAAGGACAGTACTTTTGCAAGGGTGTTAACAGAAAAATCAATAATGCCTTGTAAAAATATCCTGAAAGAACAAGAAATCTGAGAAATCAATGTTGTGTGCCAGCGTGTTTAGCCCACCAAAATGAAGTGCTAATCAGTGAAATAAGATACCATATTACATTTATAAATTAATGAAACTAGAAAAAGCAGCATGTGTGACACTATAATTAAACAGCTGGAACACATCCAAGCCTGTGTAAGTTGATAACCCTGCCACTGTCTTTGGCAGCAAAAAGGCAGGTCTGCCGTGAGTTGATACGGCCAGCACAATTGCTAATTCTCTAACAGACAATCTATAAACACGACTAATTACACACGAGGAAAACAGTGCACAGCCCAGGTTGGTTACTTTCAGAAGCATTAAAACGCTCAAGAAGGCTACTTTTGCAGAACTGCCTTGTAAATAATTAAATAAACAAACAAACAAACACTGCCTTAATCAATTTTCCAAGCTGTAGCTTAGTAGACTCAACCACCTTGCCTGACAAACCTCAGCTCTTTTATTAATTTTTGCAAGAAGGACCTAATGATAATGGGTTTTTTTTCCCCTCCTCCTCCTCCTCCTCCTGTAGACCATTTTCCTTTAATGGCTACAACAATAACAGAACTATCAATTATCCATTTCAAGGAAGAACAAACAAGCAATCTAGAATGTTCAGTCTTTTAATTTTTTTTTTTTTAAAAGGGATTACGAACATGAGTATAAATCTACAAAGGGCAGGTCAGAGTCTGAATCTTTTTAGAGAATCACTTTAGAGAAGGTGGATAATTAAGGAACTTGGTAATGAAATCTATTCAGCTTTCCCAGTTATAAAATCTTATTCTGGATGGACAAAAACTAACAATTTATTTAGGGCCCATCTCTACTTAAATAAACAAATGACAAAGTTCAGTTTGTTTCCTACCAGTTATATCATTCAGGGAGTGAAGGAGGAGAAAGAATTTATTTTATTTAAAAAAAAATACTTTAGAAAACTGCAGAAAGGTGTGTTCCTTAAACAAAGCCAATTTTTTTAAAAATGAAAGAATGGCAGGTGAAAGGTAAGTGGTTCTTTAAGGAATGTGATGGGACCACATTTCAAAAAGTTAATAGGGACTAACCTTAATTTACATCTTAATTCAATTAAAATTAGATTTTGCCATGTTGAAAATTAAAGGCTTTTAAGAGTCACATGCAACACTGGATCCTTCAAGTTGTGTCATTTGTTTTAGAATAAAAAGGACATGATAGAAAGTTGCAAATCCTGACTCTTAATAGATTGGCTATACAAGAAAACCGAGTTGGTTCATGCAGCAATTTTTTTTTTTTATTGAAAAGTTTTACAAAAATTTTAACAATAAACTCCGTCTCCTCTT
>JANHFM010004485.1:278080-288450 GCA_032468115.1 Grayia smithii
CCTTTTAAGTTGCATTACTGAAATAAATGAACTTTTGCATGATATTCTAATTTTTCAAGTTTCACCTGTATGTATGCCAAACCAACAGAAAATTCATCCTAACTCCAATTAATTTATTAAATTTAAGTCACTCTCTCCAGCTTGTCTGCATAAAATAAAATCTTTTTTTCCTTCGGAATGTCTATTAAATAAACTTCATTTTTTCTCAAGAAATTCTCCAATTGATGATTTTTAAAACAATTATGTCAACATTGTCAATTTCCATTTCAATTTTGAATTGGCGATTCCAGACTTGTTTTCTTGAGGATTGTAGATTTGCTTTCAAGTCTTCTTTCAATTGCACTGGGGGACTTGTAATGAAACCATTTTCATAGTAGGTACTATTGGTATGAGATTTATATTCCAAAATTAGGGATTTGATAACTTTCTGCACTTGGTTGTATCTCTGGATTATTTATCATTCTTCCAATTACCAGAGTAATTTGTTCCTCTTACTTCTTTTCATGACATACTTGGAACATAGTTGATCTATAAAGTGAATTGTTTTAACTCCTTCTCCTAAATAATTTTTGTAATTTCCATCTGGGTTAGATGCCTTCTATGTTTCTTCAGCTTCTTTTGTTTTTTAACTCCCTCTTGTGGTCAAAGAATATAAATATATTTTTAAAATGCTTTTTTTGTAGATCAGCTGGTATCTCCTGGCCAATCAGAAACCATCAAAATCAGAAGATTTCAGCCTCCCATAACAAACAATTCAAAATGCAAATTACAATTCTCAACATCAAATAAAGGGGGCAATTTCATGAAAATGAAAAATAAAATCACATTTTTTAAATCCTTATGATTCTCCATCCTAATAAGAAAGAAAAAAAGCACTTACTTATTTTAGCTCACCTCAGGCAACCCTCCTCCTTGTTGTTCACAATAACCATGTCCCACAAAATGGTACAGATCTTCAAAAAGGAGTAAAAGGCTGTGACTGAAAAATGTCTCTTTTAGCTTAGCAAAGATAATAATCAAAATGTTTAAGAAGTGAAAGGCATGACTTATTGTCTGTTTGAAAAATAAATATCAAAACAACTGCTTTTTCAACAATGAAGTGATTGCAGCCCCACATCTCAACTTATATATGACTTATATATGTACCCAGCTACTTTGAAAACTACTTCAGAATCTCCTCGCAAACTGCAGCTGTATGAAAATATTGTAGGGTGATTTTAGGACTCTTCCTAACCCAGGAGAGTCATATAAACTCAGTTCCCTTAATTGTAAATTAAAAAGTTTCAATCCAGAAAGAGCTTTCCGGACTGAAACTTTTCAATTTACAAACAAGGGAACTGAGTTTATATGACTCAGATATGGACAGATATATTTATATATCTGTTTTCTCAAAAGAATTTGAAAACAAAAGGAAATGAAAGAGATCTTTTCTTATTAGTGAAAGTCACTGGATTTTGTTTAGAGATGAGTGGCTTATATTTATACTGATTGGACTTCCAGTAAAGATGGATGACTGACCAGCCCAGGAAGAGCAACTGGTATAAATATAAGCCACCCATCTCTAAACAAAATCCAGTGACTTTCGCTAATAAGAAAATATCTCTTTCATTTCCTTTTGTTTTCAAATTCTTTTGAGAAAATAGATAAATCTTGTGCCGTGCCTTAAAGATCAACACAGTATTAGAATATTCTGGATCAAAAATGTGTGCAATTGAATCCTAGTCTTAAGTGTCTTAAATTCATATGACTGGTGGTATCTGAAACACATGGAACCCATGCATACAGTAACTATCATGAGTATGATACCCTCAGACTGTTCTTTCTGGAAAACCAAGGCTGACAGCATGTAGAATCTGCCTACATTGAGAATTAACAGTTCCATTACATAAAATCACTTTCTTGTTTTTCCTTTTCCTGCAGTGATGTAGCCAATGAGGTGGAGAAAGCAGAGTTGTCTTACTTCAGGGTGACTAACATTTCAATGGAGTCCACCATCTTTGCAGCCAGATACTGTGGTTTAAGATGAAAGTGAGGAATGGATATGCACCTGTCTTGTTTTCATTATGTCCCAGGCCCCATTCCAACTTTCACTTGCTGCTTCCCAGATTGGTTGGGACATTGTTCCCCAGATGATTATAAATTATGAGATATCTTGAGGAGTTCTAGTTGGAGAAGACTGCTTTCCCCTGTACATCTATAATCACGCATGAACACAAAACAATTTTTGATTGTAGTGAAAGCTCTAAGTGCAGAAGTAGAAATAATGGCATTTCATCAGTTGTCTCTTGAGTATTTTAAAATAAAGATGTAAACTGGAAGATGGATGCAGGTACTCCTCAACTTACAACCATTCAAAGTTACAATGGCACTGAAAAAAGTGACTTATGACCGTTTTTTCACTGTTACAACTTTTGCAGCATCTCCATGATCATGTGATCAAAATTTAGACATTTGGCAACTGTTTCATATAAATATGACAGTTGCTATGTCCCAAGTTCATCTATCACCTTTTGCGACCTTCTGACAAGCAAAGAAAATGGGGAAGCCAGATTCACTTAATAATCATGTTACTAATTTACCAGCTGCAGTGATTCACTTAATAACTATGGCAAGAAAGGTAGCAAAATTGGGCAAAACTCAATTAACAAATTTCTCGTTTAACAACAGAAATGATGGGCTCAATTGTGGTTATAAGTCAAGGACTACTTGTACCTAATACATTACTTTGATGATCAGAAATAGAAATTTATAATTTACCAGGGTTGCTAATGCATATTTTTCTTTCATTAAATTATTTAACAACATTTCCCACCGATACTACCATAAAACATATTACTGTATTAAGCGGTTGCATCACAGGTGGAACAACTATATCTAGCCAAAGGTTCATTCATGGTTCATTGTTAATACATATGAGAACCTATGTTGACTGTCATGTTGAAATGCTGTTCTACATGTTTATAAACAATTTGAATAAAAATACAAGAGGATCAGTGGTGAAATCCAATTTTTTTTACTACTTTTAAAAAAAAAATTCTGTGGGTGTGGGTTGGTGGGTGTGGCAGGGGAAGGATACTGCAAAATCCCCATTCCCTCCACACTCCAGGGGAAGGATACTGTAAAATCCACATTCCAACCCCACTCTGGGGCCAGCCAGAGGTGGTATTTGCTGGTTCTCCAAACTATTCAAAATTTCCACTACCGGTTCTCCAGAACCTGTCAGAACCTGCTGGATTTCACCCCTGAAGAGGATGCTTTCTCATTTGCTGAGATTCCCTACAACTAAAGGGTTACAGTGATATTATCTCATATATATTGAAACTTGTCCATGACAGACGGACAGACTGCAGATTTTCTGTCTGCTAGAACTTCTAGCCAGCCTTGGCAAAAACTCCTTGCCCGCTGATGTACTTCTATTACATTTATTTCTTTTACCCCGATAGTACTAATTCTCTGGGGTCATTTTAAATGTTATTCTCTTTAAGCAACATTCCAAGCCATGTAGGGTTTGACATTACTTTGTCCTAGATATTTTGTCTGTTCTTATTTCTCTGCCTTTGTTGTCAGCTGCCACGATAACTCCTTACTTCCAGGTGGAAAGAGTGTTGCGTGTTTTTCTTTGGCAGTGATGTCAAGATTGTTTTGCTTCATGGAGGTTCCATGATCAGTTTTGCCTGCACTCCCTCCCCAGATCTGAGCATAACATTGTTATGATGTGCTTAGGATTAGTTTCCCGAATTAATAGAAATGCACAGTTGTCTATGAAATGTATTATCTTTGAATTTTACAGGTAGGTACGGTAATGAATCTTTCACAATAATTTGAAACAATAAAAGACCTGCGCTTAGTTAGCTTCAGTATCTGTAGTAATCAAAACATGTCTTCTACAAATACTTCCAAGATTGCCTTATCCTTGATATGAAATTTTATCATATTGTTCATCTTCTACCAGGAACGTTCATATTTTCACCCATTAATTCCTCATATTTTCTTTTATCCCCCAAATCCCATTATGAGGGAACCATGGCATGAGGGTGGGTATTTGAGGGACTGCCACACCTCGATCACATTTACAATTGGCTCCTGAATTTTGAGCCAATTGAAGCTTCCAGACAGTCTTCAAGGGAAGTTCATGCAGAGCTCATTTCAATAGTCCAAATGGGAGGTGACCAGAATATGGGCCTTGTGGAAAAGGGTCTATTGGTCCAGAAATGGGTGTAATCATGACTACCATTTGCCATCTGTTCCTTGGAGTCATGAGTCCAGGAGAACCCTAAGATTATGGAACCAGGTCTGTCTGGGGCAGTGCAACCCCATCCATGTTTAAAGATGGTAATTATCCAAGAGCCAGGAGCTCTCCACTTCATTTGGAGGAATCCTACAACTCTAATCTTATGTCTGGGATTTATGTGGGATTGTATTTCTCTGGCATTTACATTTCTGAAGGTGACTGCAGGATTGTATTGTAAGGCCTATTGTGCCTTCTTGTAGGATTAACAGTGCATATGCTCTTCGTCTTTCTCTCCTCCGTCTCCAGCCCATTTTGTTCATAATATATGTTTGGTCTAATGGAAAAGTTTAGCAGAATGAAATCAAATTTAAAAACCTCAAATGAAAAGTAATAGGTGATAATCCAAATAATAAATCCAAAAGTAATAGTGGAGTAATTACCTCTATTGGATCCAACTTAAATGTCACAAAGTAGAGAACAGAATTCTTAATTAATTTGAATATTAAGCAAAAAAATTAAAGAGATGGAGAAAAACCTGGGCTGTAATGGGCAACATGCTCATTGTCTTCTCTCCTCTTTTTGCTTAATATGTCCTGATGAAGAATTTGGGAAGAACCCAGGCTTGTTGACACCTATTTCTCTGCTACATTTGTTTTTTTTCCTAATGACTAATATAAGTACTTATAATTTCCCCTGCATCATAAATGCCTTTTGTTAGGTAACAATTAATAAAACTTGAATATAGAATATCAGTAATATTTCAGGGAATAAAGTATGAATAAATGACAAGGTGGTTCTTCACAGATATATTATTGTGATGGGATGTAATGGATTGGATTCCCAGGAGGGAGAAGGTGCATTCCAGAGGAGTAAGAGGCATCTCAGTTCAGACAGCTTGTGTGAGAGAAAGAGGATGAAGACAGCTCCTTTCTGATAGTTCCCAGAGTATATGCTTGATGTAGGCAGTAGGCTGTTTCAATTTGGCAAGATTGATGTCAGGCCCCCAAAACCAAAAAAGAATCATGGTTATTCCAAGCAGTCTCTTTATTGACAAAATATTGTCAACTGAAGTGGCTTACAACCTACATGGAGCCTCTTCATCCTCTGTTTCTTATTTGTAGCCATTCTACCTGATCCTTCCTTCTTGAACAGTTCTTAGAATTTACAACAAATTATATATATGCCAAAAGTGACTTAAGCTACGTTTAATTTTTTAACAGGTAGGTACTGGCAGAGTTGTAAATAGACATTGAAATTTAGATAGCACTCAAGTGAAGGTAATGTCCTTAATAGAGAGAAACAGCTGTTTCTTTGGTCATTAGAAGTAAGATTTCAAAGGATAATGACAATTCTTCTACACATATTTGGGACAAGGTGTCTTATCAATCATGATTCTTTTCCTTGTAAAGCCCAATAACAAATTTTCATCTGCCCTATTGAACTTTAATTAATACAAAATTATTGTTTATTTTTTGACATAATGCATAATGGAGATTGATTCTGTTTCTAATGTCTGCTACTTCTTATAGATAAATGTCTGATAATGTGAGGTTACATATTGAGTGGGGTTTCTGGCTTGCAACAAATACATGCTTTTCTTAGGAAATCTATAGGAATTTCAAGACATAAGAACAATGTTGAGACTCTTAGAAGTCTACACCAGGGACTGGGATTATCTTTTTTTAACATTAACATTTATAAAAGATCTACAAGTAATGGCGCATGAAGTAGAATTTAGAGATTAGAGACCCACAAGAAATAATAACAAAATGCTTCTTCTGGTGCATATTAAAGAAAAAAACCCATTTTCAACTAAGCATAATAAACTATGGATATGATCCAATCATAGTTAATTTATAGAGCAGTTAGCATACTATTAAGTTATTATGCTAATCCTTGGTTTATATTGATTTATATAAATTTATGTAGCCTTACAAAAATGTGGCCCTGGATGGTATACACTGATAAAAACAAAATTACAACATCCCCAATAGCAAAAATGGCTAGAAAGGAAGAACAAAAACAAAACAGACATGACAAATATTACATCTCCCAGGATGAGCTCATTTAACATCTTGGTGCCAGTACCTGAGGAACAGCCAGCTTATAAAAGCCTTCCTGAAGGCTAACAGGGCCAGACTAGTTGAATCTCCAGGAAAGGGGGAAAGATCGCTCCACAGGGCAGACAGAACCCAGAAAAGGTAAACATCCTAGGTCCCATCAGATGACATTGCTCCCCAAAAAACCAAAAAAGGAATTAAAGCACACCTGCTTTGTTGGAGCATGAGGGATGGGCAGAGTCCACTGAAGTTGGGCAGCCCATAAATATAAACAAATAAATTAAAAAACAAACAAACTAGGAAACAACCACTTTACTGAATAAGCCATATTGGCTGTTTTGCATTGTACATTGTTACGAATTATGGTTTACACATTACAGTAGCTGTCACTTGTACACACCTTGTTTGACTTACGAATAAAAAAAATAAAATATCCCATGCTAAGAGTGTTGGGAGCATCTGACTTTGTTCACAAGTCTTCTGATGTCTGATGTCTCTTGCTTTTTCCTTTCTGTTTTTCATTGTAATTCAGTTCTTGCTTTGTCCCTTGAACTACTCTGCCTTAAATTTGATGTGCCTTAGATTCTAAGGATAGCATTTCAATTATTTACATTGCCCACCTTTTAAAATAACATATTCATTTACCAGTTGGCTGGGATTATTTCTTTTCAACAGAGCAAGACTGTGGACTTCCATTGCTGACAAGTTTGTTATCCTTCTTTGTCACCAAAACAGTTTAGTCAAGGGACTCCCCCCCCCCCCCCAATTAGGTTGCATTCCCCAGGAAGAGTCTACGGACAAAACTGGCTATAATTGTCAGGTACATGGCTGAACCAACCATATAAGAAGCTGCTCCACACCAGATCAGATCACAATATTTTCCAACTCAAGCCAAAGTACTGTATCTTCTAACTGGCTGTTGCAATGTAATTCTCAGCTGAAACTGGGAAAATAAAATTGAGGATCACAGCACAAACCTTCTTGGAGTTCAAGTGCCCCCATTTCCATCCTTGTCCTTTCTGCCATTCGAGCCTCACAAACAAGGCACAAAATATTTGGCTCAGCTACATCCAGTGATGTTACCAGAACCCTTTTTATGGTCCACCAGGTTGTCAATCAGCCCACCATCCCTACCCTACTTTAATTGCTAATGTCAAAGATTAAATTTGAATCATTGAAAGCAGGTGTTTTTAAATCCAATAATAAACCAGTCTGTGTTTAGCATAGAATTCCATGCTGTTTCAAATCAATCAATCCCAAACTAGTAAATGTCTACTTTATCTACTTTTAATGACCTTTTCTTTGTTCCTTTAAATTGTATTGTTGCTTAACATCCTGACAAAATTATATCATTCATTTTCAGTTGTTTTTGCAAGATTATCCTTTGAGGGGACTATTCTATATGGCACTAGTGGTCTGATAGGTCAAGTCTGTTTTAACAATGACCATTTTCCTACTGGTACTTGTTACATTTTGGAAGTCAGATATTAAAAAGACCTGTTTGTTTAGTGAGTTATTACTCTGTAGCAGCAAAGAGTATAAGCTTTATAAAACTTTAGTAATACCATACCTGGAATACTGCATCCAATTTTGATCACCACATTACAAAAAAGATGTTGAGACTTTGGAAATGGGCAGAGAAGAGCAACTAGGATGATTAAAAGCCTAGAGACAAACACATAGGAAGAACAGTTGCAAGAATTGGGTATGGCCGGTCTAGAGAAAAGAAAGACTGGGGAGACATGATTGCAATATTCCAGTATTTGAAGGGCTGCCACAAAGAAGAGGGGGTCAACTTATTTTCCAAAGCACCAGAAGGCAAGACAAGAAACAATGGGTAGAAACAAATCAAAGAGAGAAGCAACCTGGAATTAAGGAGGAAATTCCTAACAGTTGGAACAATTAACCAGTGGAACAGCTTGCCTTCAGAAGTTGCAGGTGCTTCATCACTGGAGGTGTTGAAGAAGAGACTGGACAGCCATTTGTCTGAAATGGTATAGGGTCTCCTGCTTGTGCATGGGGTTGGACTGGAAGACCTCCAAGGTTTCTTCCAGCTCTATTCTGATTTTTTTTCTGACAAAGTATTGAAGTATCTTCTGCAGAGGAACAAACACAACATTATTCAATAAGGTCCGTGCTTTGCTTTCAACCCAATATGTAGCCGAAGTGTAGCCTCCTGTGGAAAGGGCAGCACGATCTTCAGTTCTAAACGTTCTAAATGTCTAGTGGTATGTAATAAGTATTGTGTAAGGGAAAGTATGATAAAGAATGATAGTTCATGTCTGGTAAGTGTAAGTTAGCAGCACAGTTGGGTGAAACGCTGTTGTTTTGATTGTTTCCTTTTAGATTCCTTATTATTTTTTTCTTGGAAATGTTATTAATATTGGAGTGTCTAGTCTGGCCCGATGCAACTTGGCTTTTGTTAAAGTTACACAGTCCAACTACAGATTGTGTTTTGGCCCTTCCTCATTCCAGATGGTTGCTCCAATGCTTGCTTCAAATGCTGCATAACTGTGAGTGGCTCCAGGACAATTGACAATTCTGTGCTGTGTTCTCCTGGAAATGAGCTTCTGGTTTAACTTCCAGTATAAACAGTTTGCCACACTGTGGGATGGGATGGGATGGATATCCTACGCCCTTAAGGCTGTATGTGGCCCCTAATGAAATTAAAGAGAGAAGCAGGCAGGCAGGCAGAATTCAGAACTCTGGGCAAAATAAAAAGGTAGAAGAAAAAGGAGAAGGGATAGTCTTGTACAGTTTAGATCTTTTCTCATTCATCCCAGGTTTTGGACCGGCCCATTATCACCACTATATGAGCCACACAAGATTTCTATTGAGAAAATGCTGTCCCCCCAAAAAATGTAACATTGTCTATCGTTGTTTTTAGAGGATAAGATACACATTCCATTCTAGGCTTGTGGGACTGGAGTAGAAGAATCCTTTCCAATACTATGATTATTCCCTTGGAATGAAACTGTATCACATATGGAGAGTTTCTTGTGTGCATGTTAATGTAGGAACCCAAATACGCTAGGTGAGAAGGAATATACATGTGCTTCTGTCAATGCATATGTAGCTTTATCAGGCAAGCACTTTCTACTCGCAAAATTAGGCAGAGGGTGTTTATTATTTATGCATCTTGTTCCTTACCTGCCCATCTCCCTCACAGAAGGGTTCTGAGCAATATACATTATGCTGGTGGTTGCATTTGGTCCAAAGGCTTCATGTTGCCTACTACAGTTTAATAACAGATAAACTAATGATATCTATTTTGTCAGAGCATGTCATTGCTGTTAGACAGTTTTAAAACTTCCCATGAGAACCTCAGGACCAGAGGGAAAATAATGGATTTGCAGATGGCCAAGAATTGTGAGAGTACATTAAGCTGCTCTAACATAAGTGCAGAACCAAGTAGAAACTCCTTTCCATCCACCCCTATCCCCCTGCCAAGTTCTACTAATAACCAAAGTAGCCAGAATGAGGGAGTGACATGAATCAGATCTCCCACAGTTGTAAGAAATGTTAATAGCGGCTCCTGGGCTTATCATTTAGGTCTTGTGAAAATATCCTTGTCCTGTTTCCTGAGCTGAATAATTATCCTCCAGCACAATTTTATGTATGTTTACTTGGAAGTAAGACCTGCTGAGTTCAGTGGGCCTTACCTCCAGCTAAGTGTAAACAGCTCCACTATTTTTATACTTGCTCATCTATGTAAGGGGAAGAAGCAGCAGATTTGGGAATAGGGATTTTAGCCAAAGAAAACAACCAAAAGCATCAGGATGCTATTTTTAATATATATATATATGAGAGCCCATTAATGACTTTCTTATTAGGCTAACTCTCAGTACATAACACGTAACTGTCTTATAACTCTCTTATATATAATATGCTAAAAAGCACACATACCATTAAGTTGTATCTATGTGCACAAGTTCCTATCTATGAGGACTGTTAACATACCTTTCCCTACTTTCTTTTTTTTTCCTTTTTTTTCTTTTTTTCTTTTTAATCCCATTTATATTCCGCCCTTCTCTGGAGACTCAGGGCGGCTTACAATTAAGCACAAGCCAATGTGCTTA
>JANHFM010004485.1:319741-331400 GCA_032468115.1 Grayia smithii
GCGAAGGCCCCCCTGGTCACGGCTGTCACCTGATCTTCTAAGGACAGCCATGAATCCAGGAGGACTCCCAAGTTGCGGACCCTATCCGAGGGAGCAAGGAGCTCCCCTCCCATCCAAAAGGGTGGGGGATCTAGATCCCCGGATGCAGGAAGCCACAGCCACTCGGTCTTGGACGGGTTGAGTTTAAGCCTGTTCCTACTCATCCAGACCAAATGCCATTAAAATTAATTTTTAATGTAAAATGCAATCCATAACATACTTAAAATTGAAGGAAAAGAAGTGCACAGAAAGTACAAAAACCAAAATCCTTCCTGATAAAGTTTTCTCCGTGTATATTAAAAAAAGGAGGAGGAAAACAATCTTCCTGTTCTTCCTGATTTAATTATTGGACCATTCACTGAAACAAAGTTACAATTTTCCAGATTAAGGTGATAAATGCATGCTCAAAACTGTCTTGGGGAAGGTAATGATGATTTTCAGTCTTGGTTATAGGCCACTGTTATTGCTGATAGGGCTAAGCAGGCAATCAATTGGGACCACAATGCACTTGAATGGAGGGGATGGACAAATAAGCTATAAATGATAGCAAGAGGAAAATCAAACTCCACTCCTGTTATTCTGTCTTAATGGCTAATACCAACTGGGACAGAACCAGCAAAAAGAGGTTAATGAATTGCAAAGATCCTTTAGAAAGTGATTGACTGGTATTGAAGCTCGGTTAAATCAGTCATAAATATTTACTGTTATTAGCAACAGTGGGTTGCCTGTTATTTTCAATTGATTTTAAAGCTGTCAGAAATCTACCATGGCAACTATAAGCAATTAAAATAAAAAAAAAATCTATATTTTCTTGGAGCAGACAATTCCACTACATGTAAAATCTGGTAGGTCCTGTTAAAAACCTTTTTCCTTCGCCTGAAACTCTCTTTAAAAATATAAAAAAGTTAATATGAAGGTTCATTGTCCCATTCATAGAAGCTGTTCTACTTTAATTTGATTTTATCAGATTTTGATTTTATTGCTTTAATGTGCTCAGCCATATTTTCTTTACATTAATACTCTTTGATGATCTCTTTTAAAGTGAGAAGTCTTTCTTGTGCTACCAGTGATGAAGAAGCATAGCAGACATTTAACAAGATTATTTGCAATGCCTGTAAGTGCCAGAAACTAACACAACAATGTTCTTACTTATTATTCACACTGGACTAAGACTTTTCATTGTGCTTCTTGCTGTAAATGTGACAATTACAGAACATTTTCTTTTTTTTTCTCTTGAAAAAGATTTCCAAAATGTTTATGAAAAAGTATTCTGTTTGCTAAAAGAACAATAATTTATTTGAAAGGAGCATAACAAAAGAGATAACAACAAAGAGTTAACATTTCCCAGGGCAGACAAGTTTCCAATTCAATTAGTTTTAATGAACCTTCTGCTCACTGGTTACTGAACTAGAAAGAACAGCAATAAATGCCCAGAGGAAAGAGAAAGAGGATATTAAGAGGGTTAGTATATAGTATATAAATTTCTTAGTTGACTAAAAGGCTAGCCTGGATATAGTTTCCTTTTTTAAAGAGGGAACCAGTGATACCAACACACCTTCTCTTTGTTATCTGAAGGATAAGCAACTGAGTGGAGCACCTTTGATAAGCATGTATAGGCCTTTGCTATACTTTATAGTTCCTGAACATTTAAAGAGTGTACATTGCTAAACTAGATGGTTAGAATCTGATTATGTAAAAATATTGGCATGTTAAATACATTCTGATACAAACATGAAATAATTTACCATTACACAATAAAATAAATAGAAGAAGTTTATATTAGAATACCTTTTCAAATTGCTACTGGATTAGTTGCCAACTGGCAGCCTGTTCTGAACTTCAAAATTAGGTTTTTAGTGAACACCTGTACATTACATAAGCCAGTCCAAAATTAACTTTCCAAAATACCCAGAGACTGGTATTCTCTCAAGAATAAAGAGAAAACCTCTGTTTAGTAAATCCATTTAAAGGCCTATCATCATGTGGGTAGGACCAGTAGCATTGATCCTTAACCCCTAAACATATTGAGACTGGGCAGCATAAATCTGGTAAATATCCAAATATGGCTGGATATTGGAGCTGTTTAGTTACGACAGTGTAGAATGAACTCATACAACATGGCTTTTGTAAGAGATAAGTTCTATCAGATTTGTGGTTTCTTTCAAATCAGTTCTTGTTTCAAGGATATGTTGATATACTTTCTTTTATTTTCCATAGATCCTTTTAGAATTGTAAAACGACTTAAAATTATTTCTAAATAATATTAAAAATATAATGACCTCACTATAGAATCTCGAGCTCATTTAAAATTCAAGACAACAAATATTCTCATCTCTCCCACTTTTTAAATGTTGCTTCTAAATGTCTCAAGAATTATACAACCCTTACCTGCCTTTGGTATTTTAATTCATCACTTAAGAAAAATAATTGATCAGGTTATGCATATACATTGTCTACACATTGTGCAGACAATGAAGCTTTCATGAAGTATGATTTTTAAACACTTTATTTCATAAGAATGCCTAATGCACAGCTGAAAAATAATTTTACACTAATAGCACCGAAAGTAGAAAATATTAATCTAAATTTTATTTTGGAAATTAACAGCTTTCTTCTACTTTTGAATAGAGTTTTATGACCTTTAAGTACTATCCTTTCTCATTTAAATAATCTGATTTACATTGTGCTCCTTTCACAATTTTGTAACTGCACCTTAAACCTATTTTCCTCTATCTGAATCAAGATAATCTGCCTAATTCATCAGAAACTGTTCAGTGTTTTTAAATCACACAGGGTACCATGAAACCTTCAGACCTCAATTTATGTAATAACGTTTTAAAGAACTTCCCCATGTATAAAATGATTATAAAGCACTTTATTTTGGAAGTGCACAGCAGGATTAAATTCTTAGCACCTATCTGGCCATGTCTCATTTTTGCATCAATTGTTCAGAAGCTAACTGAAAATCTGACAAGTGAGTCTGTAACAGCAGAATGACAGGTTAGGCTAGCAGAACTATTAGATGGAGCAAGCGCAAATACAGGGTTGGATAATACTGGGTTGACTTGTTTATATAATCAAGTTTTTAGCACAAAAAAATTGGGAAAATTATCTGAGACTGATATATGTACACACTTGCTTTTTTTTTTCCCCCAAAGAAAAGAAAACTTCAGTGCTGGGAGGGGTCAGAACTGCAGAGGCATAAAACTGAATATGTAAAGGAGCATAGCCAACAAGTTACTTAAATTATAGTGAATTACAACAAAGGATTCTGGGAAGGTGAACCTGAATGATGAAGTAACTCTAGCTACACTTTCCTAAAGAGCAACTTAAATTCTAGAACTTGCCTTTAAGATATTACAAGAACTTCGTCAAGTAGCACATAAGAAAATAGAGCCCAGAGCCATATAGTAAGCAAAAAAATTCTGTTTGAGTATTGACATGACAGTTTTTGAAAGTTCAAGCAGAAAACCAATTATAATGAGCACCAAAAAGCCTGAAGCCCTGCTGTTCAATAAATAAAAAGTACAACAAACTGTTTTCCAAAAAGGTTCTGGAGAGTTTCCTTCTTGTCCCACTACTTACAATATGATTACATAAATAGTCTCTGTTTGCTGTTGAATTGCCAGGCAGCTGTATTAAAGTACAAATCAAATCAAGTTAGGATTAGAAAGTAAAAGAGCATGGTTTAAAGTAATCTATCCCCCAGGAACTGTGCTCAGATTCATCAAACAGAGCTTAAAGTACAGTATATCTTATACCCCTGTGTTTCGATGCTGCACTGCTGTAAAACCAGTTATTATTTTTGATATCCAGAGAATGTAGCCTGTAGCTTTAGGAGGCTCACTTGCTTATTTAAAAGTGCTAGAAACCTTACCTGTCATTTATTATTATTTCCTTTGGTTAAGACTCATGAAAATGACATCAGGACGGTCTACACGGAAAGACCTTTTTTAAATAGATAATTTCGTATTTGAATTATTTTGAATGTCTTTAACAGATAAATATAATGAAGTGGGGGTGGGTGGGTGGTAGAATCAGGATTGTTGTAATCCAAGTAATTACAATTCTGAAGTCAGGTATCTTCTGATAATGGCTGCTCTCGGTAGCTAATTCTTGGGTGGAGGGAGTAGGAAGTTGTGTCTATGGAATTGTCCTGAAAAACAAACCAGACCAAATCCTGTATACTGGTTCTCATTATTCCCACTAATTATGGGTTTGTCACATGTTTGGCCATATATTGGCTTCTAAAATAGAAGTAGTAAAATAGTAGTAGTGAAATAACCTGCTTATTTTTTGATCAAATGAGGCAATATAATATTAGCCAGAGAAATGTATTGAACTGCTGTAACAAAGAACATGGTTGGGAAATGAACCAGAAGAATAGAATAGTGATATTAGAGGTTAATGTTAAATTATCAGAATGGTGGATATAAAAAATGTTTCAGCGAAGATAGCCATAAGGTAGTTTTGTTGGACAAATTATATTTTGTTCTACAAAGATTTAATAAAAATATCAAATTATGTTGTAATGGATGTAGTTAGGTGAAAAAGTCTCTCAAGATTATATATTTTTAAAAATTATTAGTTCAAACTGCAGTGTTTCTTAAGATAGGCATATGAACTTTCTCATTTCTTAGCTCAGAAAAAATAATCAGTTAATATACCCTATTCTTTTCTGCTGTGGACATAACTTGTTTGGAGAAAAAGCTAAGCAAAATTTAATGATGGTTATTTCAATATGTACCATCATTATTGGGAATATAATTATGTAAATGGTGTTTGTTAAAAAGGCAACTGAATCCAGAACATTGCTGTAGAGTTCTGAGTTCATCATTGCTCAGTGATAGACAAAGATGGAAATTCTAACTTTTAACTCTGAACAGATTCTTTCGAATTCTTTATATCTGTAGGAAAGTAGGTTTTCTTTTTTTCTTCCATTTATTTTGTTGTGCTAAGTACTTATTGCATTTTTAACTATCACAGTGAAGATCTAGCCTATGTTTCTAGTAATTTAGTAATATTTTCAAATGGATGTTGCTTTTAAAAATTTTGTGTCAGTATTGACTGCTAACATGGAACTACACAACTATTTGTATAGTTGCAAATTGTATCATTGCAAGATACTTTAAGCCACTTGTTAACATAAGGTAGAGTTTAATATTCTTTGCTTTTTTATAGTACGGTTTGTATGAATATTCTAAATCATTTAATAGTGAAGCATTTATAAATGCTTGTTTATGAAAATCAGATATCAATCAATTAAGATAGTTATAGCAGAATCAGACTAACAGATTGTCCTTTTTCCTAATTTTTGGATGTTAGTCACAGTTTTCATTCTGGGCCATAGACCCCTCCTGAGATGAGTATCATTAGCAGCTATTATTTAATTATACAAATGGTGTCAATGGAATAAAATACGGTAACTCCTTTTATCTTTCCTTTCTTAAATGCAGATAGTGTACAGAGAGGTTTAAATGAAATTCATGTATTTGAAACTTTTGTATGTTTGCAAACATGCAATGCCTTGTTTTGAAAGCTCTTAATTTATGAAATTCTTTCTAATGACATATTGATTTTTATCAGTCACACCAAACTAAAGGCAAATGTACCATCTTGCTGTTATTAAAAAAAAAAACCCTCAATAAATTAGAGGTAAACGAAGATAAATGATTTAAGTGCTCAGTTTGTAGAGTAAATTGAACCCATACATCACCAGCTTTCATTGTTTTATATTTTAAATACAGCCAGGGCTATAGGAGTTGATTGACCAGTAATATAAAAATTACTCAAATTGGCTGTTTGTGTATGTAAGGGGAAGGGGCTAAAAGGAAGGTTGTTCTTCTAATGTAAATAGCAGGAATCCAGTTTCTGTAATTTCATTCTCTCCCATTTCTTTGAATTTGATAGATAATCATAAAATTATAGGCTGGATTTGATGTCCTTTTGCCACCACCCCTGATCTAAGAAGCCATGGAGGGCTCTCTGTTAATTTTAAAGCTCCCTTTGATTGGGTGAACCTGTCTCCGTTTCCTGTGACATGGTTGCCACAGGTCATTGCTTGGTGCACTGTACCATGAAACAAACAAATAGAAAAAGGCACCTTCTGGCACTTTAAGTTTCACTACCATCTGACTACAGCCCCAGCGGTTCAGAATGATGAAAAACAGAACCAAAAAAAGGAAATGGAAAAAGGAAAGGGGGAAAAAAACCCCCCACACACCACATGGTTAGAATGGGAAAAATGTGTATGAGCTAGGAAGGGCAGGATAGACAGCTGAAGTCATCTCAAAACTCAAGAGAGATGCAGCCAACGAGAGGTCACAATTATATTCTAGAATTGCCCTCTCTTTCAGTGAGATCTGATATATTCAGTTTGTTCCTGTATGGTGCTTAGGGAAGTTCTAATTAAGGGAAGAAAGAATTTTGACACATGTGAAGCAGAGATCAATATTTAACACTATAATCAGCAATTCCTGATGGTTTGACAGTGTCACTATACACATTGTAACTATCCATTATTCTCCGAGAAGGGAGCCAGGCGAAGGCTAACAGCTTGCTGCAAGCTATCATGAATCACATAAAGCAGTGTCTCATTCACTTCTATTTGCCTTTCTTTTCATCTTCATTCATCCTTATAGAGAAGGTTTGTAGTGACTGACACCAACCCAGGAAGCCATCATGTTTTTGAACCGCCACACAATCACCGATTAAGTGTCAGGTTTTATGAAGCACCATGGACTGCTTCCAAGCAAGAATATTAATATTTTTTTTGTCTTTCTGTGCGGTGTATTTCTATCCTGGATACAGAATTATATGTATATGTTGATATATGTGTGGTACAAGAGGTAAAATTGCACTGATACCACATTGCATACAAAAATATATTCTATATTTTTATGTAGGAAATGTTAGTTGAAAGGTCTTAAAGTCAACAATATTTTGTTATTATTATTTGCTTTATGATTTTATTATTGATGACTATGTTGTATAAAGGTGGAATATACATTTCAGTACATAAAATATAGGAATACTAATTAAACATGATGCACAGACCAAATATACCACATAGGACATATTCTGGTGTGGTCATTTTTCTTTTTCCTTTCCCCTTTATGAATGAACTATATTATATTAGATTTCTGTTCAATATAGTTATATGTTGTGGCAAGAAATCAGCAAAAATGGGGTTAGTTGCAATTAACTTACTCTGCTGACTTCAATATGTCATCGTGAAGCTTGTATTTCTTTGGATTGAACATACTGTCTTAAATGAAAAAGACTCTGTCAGCATAAGGCTCTCTTAATATATAGGTAGGAGTAAAACTTCCATTTTTCTAAAAAAAAAATAAAAATCTGCCCATTGCTTTCTAATATATAAAAATGGAGAAAATGTACACATATTTTAGAAATATAAGAGTTTACTCTTTCTGTTATTTTAAAAACTGTTTCTCCATTCCTGATTGGAGTTGCATTTATTTCAAAGTGATCTGGTGATAGAAGCCATTAGCTGGGACCAGTGGTGGGATTCAATTTTTTTTACTACCGGTTCTGTGGGTGTGGCTTGGAGGGCAAGGCTTGATGGGCATGGCAGGGGAAGGATACTGTAAAATCTCCATTCCATCCACACTCCAGGGGAAGGTTACTGCAAAATCCCCATTTCCTCCTGATCAGTTGGGACTCGGGAGACAGAGAATATATGGGGGTGGGGCCAGTCAGAAGTAGTATTTACTGGCTCTCAGAAGTACTCAAAATTTCCGCTACCGGTTCTCCAGAACTGGTCAAAACCTTCTGAATACCACCTCTGGCTGGGACTCTTCCTTCAATTCAGTTTCACTAGGAGTCCATGTGGTTCTCAGTAATGTAAAATCAGTTGCTGATAGCATGAGATTGCCTTGTTTACTCCTCTTAGAATTCTGAATTGCTTAATAAGGGATGTGGCATTCCTTTCTTAGAAAATGTATCACCAATCAGCCTTTTTACATCCCTCCTTTTCTTTTTAAAGGCTATCTTATTCTGCAATTATATTGTACAGAACTGTTTAGCATTCATCGGGAAGAAGATCTCAGGAAAACATAAGAAAGACCTATCATTTTCATAAAACTATTCTCAATGTAAATATGTAAATTTAACAGACAAAGATGTGAAACCCACTACATTGTTTCTGGCTGATAGTATTCCTAGAATTGAGTGGTCTAGTACTACTACTACTAATAATAATTTTCCTTCACAGAATATACACTATATATTATTTAGGTTTTTAGGGGAACAGAAGTTCTGGGGAACTGGTATTCTTGATTCCATGGCATTTCCTCCCCCCCCCTTGCAAGCCTCTATAATGAAAATCTAGATATCAAAAGTATGATGGGGAAGGCTATTTGATCCAGTAGCAGTGGCAGTCAGTAAATATACAAAGGAGGCATACATACCATTGGTCATTCCAAGAAAAAACATGGTAACGGCCAACAGTAGGCATAAATATTCAAAATCTGTAAGGTACTGTATACTCCAACCTTGAAAATGTAAAATAGAAGATTGTTTTGCCCTTTTTTGCACTGGAGAATCCTCCCTATTTCTTTGGAGAAGGACTTTGGGCATCTTCACTGTTTAATGCAGTGCAACTTGAAACATTAAATGGCGCTTAATTTGAACTGAAGCCTCCCTTGCCTCATGAGGTGTGAGGTGTTTCTACGCATATATGAATTTAACAAATGAATACATAAGGACTGGGAAGTGCCTTCACATATTTCTGGGTTGGTTGTCTCCAGGCCATTGCAGATTAGAGTAATTTATCCACGTATGCTTAAAAATGGTGTGGTGATAGGGAAGCCAAGAATCTTCTCTTTAAGAAGATTGTCTTCAGGTTTATGCTGAATGTCTACCTGGGGATTCAACTCTGAATACCCATCTGATCAAGTGGCAAGACCAGAAAGAACACTAATACCAGTTTGAGAAAGGACTGTGAGAATCTGTCATGTGTGAGGGGCTTTCTCTGTAGATGACATGTGCCTCACTACAGTATCTCACTCCTACTTTCGTACCAATTAAAATGGGGATTTCTGCTGAAATCAGCACTATGCCTTTCATGAGTTTCTTCTGATTTTTACCAAAGGAAGTTGCTAGTTATAATCTTGAATTCTTAATAAAAGTATACATGATTTAACTAAATGAAGTTAATTTATGCTTCCTAGGACAAGAAACTGTATCCAGCTTGAAAAGTTGCCTTCCGGTTTCAAAATAAAATGCAATTTTTATCAAAATCTGAAACGATATAGGAAATTTGATATGTTTCTGAGGGAACATCTATCTATCTATCTATCTATCTATCTATCTATCTATCTATCTATCTATCTATCTATCTTTATCTATCTATCTATCTATCTATCTATCTATCTATATCATATCTATCTATCATATCTATCTATATCATATCTATCTATCATATCTATTTCATATCTATCTATCTATCTCATATCTATTATGTCTATATCATATCATCTATCTATCTATCTCATATCTATTATATCTATATCATATCATATCTATCTATCTATCTATCTATCTCATATCTATTATATCTATGTCATATCTATCTATCTATCTATCTATCTATCTATCTATCTATCTATCTATCTATCTATCTAATCTATATCTATCCTCTTTTAAAAAAATATTTGACTATGTCTTACATTGGACGTTTGGAAATAAATGATCCCAAATAAAGGGATTTTGTGACTATAGGTTTATGTATTTCTTCAAACAAACCGGCAATTTGCCAAAAGGATAACGATACAATTTGACTCCCTTTAATTAGGAGAACATAATCTCAAACGCTTCTCCTAGCATCCTCACAATTTATGGATGGCAGGTATAACTGCTGGAGGATGTGAAAAAGATCAGGCTTCCTGCCGAGCACCTCGGCTGGTACCAGGGAGGGACCTGTCCTGCGAGGTGCTGAGTCTGTTGGAGTGCTCTGGATACCTTTTGATTTCCATCAGGAGCCAGGATAGCTCAGCACCTTGAAGGATTGAGCTGTAACTGAGATGCTGACACAGGCTCAGATACTGACGATCCCAAGTAGCACTAATTAAAGGCTGTCCGGCTGTGCTTTCTGTTGAGCCGTTGGCTCTCGTGGGTGACAGGAAACAGCCTGGGATCTGTCTGCAGAATGACATAACAAAGAGGGGAGGAGGAAGAGGTGGGAGAGAACAGTTGGTATAAAGAGATCTAAACTAGATTAAGCTTGCTCGACCTTGTGAATCTGTAATTTGAGATTTAAGCGGGGACTTTATTTTCCCATTGCATTCATTGTGCTTGTTGATTTTGGCTCTTCTGTTACATCTGCTTTTTGTGTGATAATGTAAAATTGATATGCCTCCTTTTTAACAGGGGATAGTCCTGATTTTCTGGTTTCTGATAAATCACTGTGCCTATGTTCATCTTTTTCTTGGTAAGAGGTGCCAGGTTAGGGCCGTTTTTTTTCCAGACTGTTGCACCCTTCTCCACTTTTCTGAAACTTAACATCTTTAAGATGCTTGTAAATGAAAGCCTATTGTTCCTATCAGGTTTCCTGGGAGTAAAGCCCAGAGCCTCCCTGGCACCTATTTTGGGATTCACTTATATAGGAATGTGCTGCAAAACACTACAGAATGCACACACTGTTGTTTCGAAAGCTACAGCTGGTGAGCTTTTACTCTTAACATGTTCTAGGGCAACTGTGTTTATCTTTATTCAAAAGAATGAACACCCTTCTTGCTTTTCAATCAGTTTGGGACAGGCTATTATTGAGTTAAATTAACATAGTACACCATACAGAGATGAGCTTTCAGCCACGGTGTTAAGGGGGAGAATGGGGTCTCATCATCAGCAGACAATTCTTGGTGTGAGAATGTGTGGAACATCAATAGCTCAGGACTGTTTATTCCCATTTGGGAAATCTTCGAAGATAGCTCTGCCAAATCCAGTGCCTTACAAATATACTGGCTTTCAACTTTCATAATACTAATTAGCATATGCAGGAATTATGGTAGCTCAATGTATTTGGAGAGTGAAAAACCTGGAAAGGATATTTGAAAGTATTTACATTCCTCACAAATACAGGATAGCCAAGATAGGGTACATACGCGTGCATAGGATATCATTGTTAGAGATGAAATTATTGTCTGATTTTTAAAAGATATATGTAAATTAATGAACGGAGCTGGCATTGGAATAAATCATTTTCACAGTTTCACCAAATCAAATTGGCTTCGTGCATTAACATGGTATCAGTCGAAGCTGCTTTCTCGATATATATTTGAAGTTTCCTTTGGACTGAAGAGAGAGCGCTTGTGTTCTTGTAGTGGTCACATAAGGAATGTTGCCTGGAAAACTATACTAACCTGTCCCTAGAGATGCAGGAGAGTGATCTTTACTTTTAAGTGAAAAAACAAAACAAAACAAAAAAACCAAATCAAAATGAAACAAAAATCCCATAAGAGTTTCTGCCACTGTAGAACTTACTCAGTGCTCACTCTGAATCAGTAGTGGGTTTTATTTATTTATTTATTTAGCAAATTTATATGCCACCCTTCTCCCAAGGGACTCAGGGCGGCGAACAACAAATAAAACATATAAAAAC
>JANHFM010004487.1:26401-41414 GCA_032468115.1 Grayia smithii
GGGGGGGGAGGGGTTGGTGGTACCATAAAATTATATATCAATGGAAAGATAATTTAATCAAGAATGTAATGCTTTGTTTGAGAGATAAAAGTGGCTGTTTTTGTGGAATTCTAGATTTTAGGCCAAATTCCTGCAGTCTGTTCTAAACAGTCCTTGCACTCAACTTCACATTGCATTGCCCCATTTCATCTTGTATACACCCAGATGATTTTCTTCTATCACGTAGGCACAGTCTCTTAATTCTTCTATCATCACATGCTGTTGTGTACCTTTTCTTGCCTTTACCAGTGTGGTTTTATAGTGACTGAGTCTCCTTATACCTCTTCAAAAATGAAGAAATGCCACCTTTGGTTAAGTTTCCACCAATTTTTCTTCTAATTTCTTTATAACTGTAGCCTTAATAATACTTAATAATACTATTTTACATTGCTTTCTGGCCAAACAGTTAACTCTTTGCACCATTACTTTAATTTTATTGAGTTTTACAAGCTCACTAAATGAAAGAACACAAAAAAAACCCCAACCAACTTGATAGCGATCACATAACACACTGGCAAATGTCCTCCTCTCAGCTTCAATACATGACATCAATAACTGAATCCTACTGTGATCCGATTGGCTCATTGTCAAAACAAGATGACACCTGATTGGCTTTCTAAACACTCATGCTCATTGACTACAATCAGATGAAGGAAAGCTATCTGATATCAACCTAAGCAAGTTGTACTTCCTTTTTATGGTTATTTGGCTATAACTTTTCATAGAATACAGATAATTGAACAAACTTTGTTGCATTACATCCTTGATTAAATTATTTTTCCATTGATATATAATTTTATGGTACTACTCCAAAACAAAGTGGTGTCATTAGCCATTAAATCTCAAAAACACTCGGTGGCACCTCTAATTAATGCTCTGGCTAAGTGTTTCAGCTTAGTTCCAGATGCCAGCAATTAGTGTTGGTTCGAATCTCACCAAGCCCAAGATTGACTCAGCCTTCCATCCTTTCAGGGTAGGTAAATTGAGGACCCAGATTGTTGGGGGCAATAAACTGACTTTGCAAAAATGCCGCTTGGAAGCAGGCACATACAAGGAATGAAGGAATTTGCTGAGCATTTGAGTTGTGCTCAAAACTGTAAGCCACCCTGAGTCTCCGGAGATTTTAAAAAATGGTGTACCAATAGTAAAAAAATTACACTGGATAATTTCATGAGTATTTAGTTCTATTCCAGACACACCTGAGGTTTAACTATAGAACAAATTAAATTATGGGAGAGCATATGTGGATGAAAATTTCATACTTATCAAATATTGGCCTCGTGTGCTCACCATTCTAAGCAAAGCTTTGATAATTATAGTTTACAGAACATATCACTGTTGGTTGGGTTGAGCAACACAGAGGCCAAATGTGAACTGATAATATTGTAGTATGAGCATAGTCATTATTAATTTCAAAGTAGCCTCAGCCTTTGTTGATAAAACATTTACATTTTATCTACATGATTTCTACCACCTTCTGTGTTGCAGCTGATGCATCTACCTAACAAGGGTGACATGTCAACTTGGCTCTCACTAGCTGTTTCATCACCAGTCAAGGATTAAAGCATGTGATCAGGAGCACCATGGAGGTGAGTGGCTGGAGTCATAAAACCAGAGGGGGAATATAACAGGATGGGGAATGTCTGAAATGATTTTTCTCTCCTCCCTATAGTATTAACAAAGTAAGTTATTCTAAGCTCACCTGAAATTAATTTGGCAATGGTCCAAGTTCTCTTAGCTCCCTTTTGGTGAAATACTGAATTTCAAAATCCATGGAAACTGGGAAAAAAACCACTTTAAATAGGGGCAAAATGGAGGAAGCATTTATACATTATTGGTTTTAATTATTATATCTTATTTTTATGGATACTCTTCTTTCCAGAGTGGGTTAACAACTAGATTACCATCAAATATTCAAAGAAAAATCAGACAACTTAACAGAATACTGCTATTGCAGTTCATAGCCAGCAAGTACAGAAGCTTTTTTCAACTAGCCTGCCACAAGCTTCTTCTCATGTCAGAGAGAGACTGGCGTGGAATTAGTCTGGAATCTCTATGTAGGTACAGGCATTCTGACTGTTGAATGCCATTGAACCTTATGTAGCTTGGCCTAAATAAAACCGCCAGTCTAAGAAGATTGCTGTGTTATATGCAAGAGCAATAAAATAGCTAATTGAACTCTTCATGTGTGGATTTGATTGTTCATGCCAGACACATAGGACTCTTAGCATTAGTTGGGGTCAGAATGGGACATAGTATGGTAGAAATAATAGTTTTCATAAGTAATAAGCAAAATAACAAGTCCCATCTCCACTAGAGAACTCTTGAATGTAATGGGACAATTCCAAACTATTCAATTCAGTGAAATTAAAAGGGAGGAGCAAGAAATCCAAACGATATTTCTCTAATATTAACTTTACTATAAACCTAAAATGATTCCCAAGGTTTGCCTTGAGGTAGATTTTACAATCCCATTAAATTTGTTTTGCACTTTAGTTTTCTATGTGTCTCTCTTTTGTTCCACTTACCGGTCTGAAATTCTTACCCACTCTTTGGTTTACAACTATGTTTTACTGTCTTATCACAGGATATAATTCCCCAAATTCAATCATGTTTTTGTTGACACACAGATTTAATTGTAAGTGCTGATTGATTTTCCAAAATACTCTTAGTGAAGGAAATTGGGACACCTGCTCTTGGGAGTCTCCATTTTCCTATTTCCCCTAACAATAAAACAAAGCTTCTGCTTTCTAGTCATAGGAAAGAAAGTTATTTGGCTGCTTTTCTCTCAGCCTCTGCTTTGCAAAATGCTGAGTGGAAAGGTTGCTGGCTGAGGACAGAAGGGTTTCTGTTTATTTTGTACAAAACTGTATGTCAGCCACCAGCTTGCAAACTGCACTGAGGGAAATCCAGGGCCCTGTCTCATTCTGCAAGGAAGTTAATGTTGTTTGTTCTTCTTTTCCTGTACCAACAAGCTGTTATGCTACATCATTGATTGAAAAATAGACTTAGGAAAAGAAACAATTCAGTATAAAGGTTCTAACTTTCTTCTTTCCCTCTTCCTTCCTACAGGGTGCAGATTACCAATTGCCTTCTGCCAACTCAGCCAGTGTTGCCCTTCCTTCTCCTTCCTCGTCTTCCAGTGATGAAGCTGACATTATGGCTTTCAATGGGGAGCTGGACTTACAACATTATTCTAATGGGCCAGGGGGGGCAGGATGGGAGGCTCGCCCTTATCCGTGTCCTATCTGTGGCAAGCGTTTCCGCTTCAACAGCATCCTGGCATTGCACACCCGTATCCATACCAGCTCCTATCCACTCACTTGTCCCTACTGTGGGCACCAGGCAGGGCAGCGTGCCAGCTTACGTCTCCATTTGCGCTCCCATTGTCCTGAGGCCCAAACCCGGCTCAGTCACCAGAGCCGCCTGCTGCTTGAATTGGAAGAGCGGGCACTTCTGCGGGGTCAAGAAGAGGAAAAGGAGGAGGAGGAGGAGGAGGAGGAGGAGGAGGAGGAAGAAATGGCTGCTCCTATTCCACCCCGACCTCTACCCACCTTCCGCTGCTCTTTCTGCAAGGGCAAGTTTCGCACTGCAGGGGAACGCGAGCGCCATCTTCGCATCCTCCATCAGCCGTACAAGTGTGGGCAATGTTCTTTCGCTGCCACACAGGAGTCAGAACTTCAGTGGCACAACCAACAGGCTCATAACCCCCCAGCAACTTGGACACCCACCCCTCCTGCCCCTGTGCCCACCACTACAGCTCCCCCCACCCCTCCTGCTTCCACACCTACCCCTTCCTCCTCTGCCTCCACCCCTACGGAGTTCCGCTGCCAGGTCTGTGGTCAAGCCTTCACCCAGTCCTGGTTCCTTAAGGGTCACATGCGGAAGCACAAAGACTCCTTTGACCATAAGTGCCAGGTGTGTGGGCGTGGCTTCAAGGAACCATGGTTCCTGAAAAACCACATGAAGGTTCATCTCAGTAAGCTGGGCCTCCAGAGTGAACAAAGAGGACCAGGACCAGGACGGTCAGCACAGAGTTTACTCGTGGGTTGTGAGGCCCTGTATCCATCTCTCCTCTCTCCTCGGCCAACAGATAAAGCCAGTACGGGCACTTTCCTGGGTTACAGTGATGCGAGCTGTGCTGAACGACTGCAGGCCACAGCTCGTGCCGTGGAGAGTAGTCAGCAGTGGCGGGAACGTTCTTATGTAGTGGGGTCCAAGCTTGTGAGAGAAGACTCAGGAGGGAACCACCGCTGCCCAGACTGTAACCGGACCTTTGGTACATTCCAGCAGATGGCCTTGCACCGGCAAAGCCACCTACCCTGTGAGAGAGAATGGAACAAGGGACAATCACTGGGTTCTCACCTTCTCAGTGGACACTGGCTTCCAACAAATGTGAGACCCTCTACTGCAGCCAACACCAGCTCAGCTCTGCTGACCCAGAAGGAAAAAGGCAAGTACAAACGGAGTCCAGATCACACTTAGCAATTTTATGGGAATGAATGAGCTGGGTAGAGGTGACTGACTTTCGTCACAGAGAATAAGAAGCAAGACTCATCTGAGGCAGATAGTAGCACGGGGCTGCATGGTCAGAATTGAAGTTCCAATTAATAGAATTAAGTCTGCTTTGAATTCGTGGTGTTTTTTCTTCAAAAACAACAACCCTATAGTTGCTTGCATGAATGTAGGCATCTCTAGTGAAATTATATGCTTTAGTGAATCCCCAAGCATACAGAAGCTGACACAAGCTCTACATGGTATAAACTTAAACAGGCCATCTTGCTGCAAATTTGAATGCATAATTATTGTTTACATGCAGCTGTTTACAGATTCAGAATAAGAAAACTAGTACAAAAGTCTGGATACCCTTCAGCCTGTACTTTGTAATTCTTTGACAAAAATAACAAACATTTTGTGAAGCCAAGGAAGCATCATAGTCTCCTCTTTCTCTCCTTCTCCCCTCCACCTCCTTCTCCTTTTCTTGGAAGTGTTTTACCGCCTTAGAGCTGATAGTGTGTGACATATGTGGGATCTTTTCCCTCAGATTTTCAGAAATATTCTTGCTTGAGAACTGTGACAGCCACCCCTTTCACTTTATTTCCTGTAAGTATTTTATAGATGATAGAGATTAGAAGCTTCTTTCATGTCATAATTACAGTGAAATATATGAACATTTTTCAACTTCAATTTTCTGTTATAGAACATGAAGTTGGACAACATGTGGCTATTTGGTTAACTCCATTCATAAACTGCTGTCATACAACCCAAAATATAATAGAGTCAGCTCCATTCTTATTGGATTGTTAAGTTTTTCTTCAAAAAATGATTCATCTTACTTCCAAATGTATCTTGTGAATGTGGTCATTAGTCCAAAGCACATTCTGTCAAAACATTTCAAGCTTGTCAATGTTTTCTTCTGCTATTTTAAATTGTGTCTTGTGAAGAGGTCAGAGAAAAGGTTTTCTTCTGATAACATTCCCATGCACATCATTATTGCATAAGCAACACTTTACTATGGATAACTACTGTAATCCAATGTCAATTAAACTTTTCAGCAAGCTCTTTTGCAGATCTAACCAGCTTTCATGCAACTGTAAGAGATATTTTTTTGGTTTTCCAGATCTTGTTGACTTCAGTAATCCATGTAACTTTCACTATTTAATAGTATTTCTCAGAATTAAAGTTGTTAGCTGGAAATGTTCACAAATATTTTTTATAGCCTTCCAAGATGGCAGCTGCTTAGAAGAACTGTTGGTTGTTGAAAATAAACAGTCACAATTTGAGAAGTTAGAAGGGTTAGAGTATTTGCTTACCTGTGGAGTTGTCTTCACTTGAGTAACTGTAAGCCTAACAAATCAATTACTTTTTGGAACTTTAACAATTCGTGATAATCAAATAACAATGAATTTTGTTTGAAACTAAAATGTTGCTGGTTATTCTTGAACAGCTGCTCATAACTAATAAGCATGAGTTCAAATTAATAGAACTTTTGTTCCATGTAGAAGCAGTATCACCTTCTTTCTCTTCACTAAGGAAATTATTGAAATAAGCAATTTGACCAGGCGTGCATAAACTTTTGCATGCAAGTTTATATTATTAAAAGCTGAGTGAACATTATTTGTTTCCAGTCTCAAAGTGGGGGAAAATCACACAAATGTTTATCAAAAATGACCAGAATAGCAAAAAAAACTGTTTTGTAGGGCTTATGTGTTTATAGATCTAAACTGATTTGTGTTTTAAATGCTAAAAAGTCTTTGTCCCAGAACCCTTCCTTCCCAAACAATACAGTGAGAAATAAAGATATTAGACATGTTTGCATAATGTGGCTGACCCAGCCAGCTGCTCTCCTGATTACTCATCCCATACACTGCATGATCAAGAGTCAGCTGGGAAGCAGCCATTTTCTATGCCTTCTACATTACTGCAAAGAAAAACAGAGTGTGTGTTTTGGCATAGGATATTTTTGTGGGGAGCAAAACCTCCCCCCACCCCTACTGTAAAAATCCTCAGTGTTTCAGTTGAGAGCAACACCGAGCAGAATCTTTACTCCTTTGAACTCTGAACAAGATAATGTAATTTGTTTCTGACAATGCCAACTTGTAAACATCTCCGGACAAGCAGAATTTGGATTTCCATGCTCCATGCATGCCAAACTGGTTTGATGGGATGTACCAGGTAATACATGTGCCATGGAAATAAACCATCCCTCTTCTGCACAGGTAGAAGATATATTTCAGTTGCCCTGATGCACTTCTCAATTGTCTTTTTCAATGCTTTTCCCTGTCCTTCAACACACTATTGCTTTGACATTATTGCTTTTGCTTCCTAGTTATAAGAAGTTCGGTTAAACAGTTCTGAGTCTCCTTGTCGAGAAATAATTTGTTATTCAACGAGATTAAATCTGTGATGTAGAGATGGACTAATTTTCATACTATTTGCCTCTTTGGAAAAAAAAACCCTATAAGATTAGAATAACATCAGGTTACACAAGAGAATTTGGCCATGTTATTTTGTATGGTGGATATGTTATGCCCTCAGGTGGCAAGAGCTGGAATTTATCACACTAGACACAATAATTAAGAATTAGGCTTTGAGATGATATTGTCAGGTAAACTGTATTCTTTCTCCCTGAGGCTGTTTTAACAAAATATTAATGCAATAATGCAGGGCAATATCCTCTCCCTCGTCTGCCTCTTTTCTTCTGTTTCATCTTTACTTCAAGACCAGTATAAAGCACACTAAAAACATTTTGCCAGATTTTTTTGAATTTTTAAAATCTCTGCTGCTGGATGAAGCTGCTGAAGGAGATTTGCTCATTCACAAGCTAGTTGTCAGGGGTGAAAATGCAATTACCCCCATTAGGTTTTTCTGAATATTTGCATATCTTTACTATTGAATGTTGAACAGAACTCATACAGTAATATGTACAGGAACTTTGAGAAAACGGATAACACTGAAGTTTGGTGTTGTTTCATTTATTTTATAAATAAATCATCTAAGGTGGGGTCTGCCAATATGGAAAATAATGTCCCTTTCCATTTTTTATGAACTGGGATAAGTAGGGCCAGCACTTCTTTGAACATTTGGAGCTGTCAGCCTGGTCCCATAATAATTGCACAAACTTTGGTTCCCCTCATTATATTGAAGTTCCCACTACACAGATTTAGAATCATATTAGGTTCCTTCAAAATAAATAAATGAATTATTAATATTCTTTAGTCTGGAAAAGTTGTAGAACCATTTCAAAAAGCTCTACAATTCTCAAAATGTCTTGAAAGGGAAAAAAGTAGTGAAAAGTGAGGCTTTCTTAGAATTACCATCCTGTCAAATCACTCCTATGTTCAACATAACATTGTCAATGAAGTCACATACAACCCCAGAACAATATCTAAGGATCTACTGGCCTAAATATGTTGGTTCAATATAAGAATTCATGACTCCATTATCAGAAAAGCACTGGGTAAAAACTGGATTTGTATGTTCAGCCCTAAATTGCATAGAAATCAATTTCTGCAATTTCTGCAGGATCAGAAAGGAGCATTTGTTGCTATAAAACCACAAAATATTACTACAGTTTGCTATCTTGGAATGGCCAGAAATCCTACATAATGATATTACATTAAATTAAAATTAAGTCAGGTAGTGGACATGCAACTAGTTACGGAATCTGAGAGGGGGATTACATTTTCAATATTCTTTCAGCAAGATTTAGGTCCGGTACATTTTGTGAAATTGCTTAGCAATGTTTTCAATTTTTGTGGGTTTTTTGTGTGTGTATGTTTTAAATTTTACAACATGAGCATTTATTTGGGGGGTGGGGTTTGACAGCATATTTTATAATGCATTTAATTTTTATATGTCACCTTTTGCCCTACAATATGGTAGCTGAATAAAATAAAATAAAAAGTTGTCTATCTTTGTTTGGAAGCTAATGGAAGGGAAACTCAGTGTTTTGTTAAATCAGATTTCCTTTCTATAGCTGTATGACCCATATGAAGCTCCTACAACATTCACAAGATATTCACAAGATTCACAAGAAAGCCCTAAAGAGGTCAATTACTTTTGCAAAGTTATCTCCCTTGATAGTTATTTTGCAAAGGTAGGCATAACATAATCTCAAAATTTTCTGTGATGTTCATCACTCTGGAATGACTTGGGACATTATGATCTCTAAATTCACAAAGTCCTTTAGGATTATTTCCTCTATCTTTTAGCTACCATAGTATCTTTCATTCTACACAGAAGAGAGAAGGAAACATCTTGACAATACTTAAGAATAGTGATTAGAATGACTAGGAAGGACCACTTCATCCTCCCTTCCAACTTTACAAGGAAGGAAAAACAAAAAGAGTTTTAAGATAGTCAGGTGATTCCATCTTGCGACAAGAATTTACTTTCTCTCCTCTCACCATCCCCTTTTCTGGTTCTAATTTATACAGGTATGAAAAAAAGGGGAAAAAAACCACCCTCCAAATCTTTAAAAAAAATGTAGCCTCTGAAATCAGTACTACCCAGATAGTTGTATGGGAATAGAAATTCTTACAGTTAGGGTTAGTGTTGGACATTTATATATATTTTTTTATTTTAAAGTTTGTTCATAGAACAATAAAAAATAGAGAAAAAATGCAATCAAATGTGACTTTGACAAATTCAAGCAACCTCAGATGTTTTCAGTATTGCCAACATCTTGTTTGTACATTTTTCCTTTCTCTATTTTTGCCTCTAGAATGTGTTCCCATTTTATTGCATCCCGTTTTCTTATCCTAAATGACAGTCATCTTGCTGAAGGCAGATTCTTGCTAATAGTGTATTTTATTTCAATTTTATTTCAGTCTTTTCTTTATTGAAACTTAGAACGACATAAGCTGTTATTAAATGCACTTGGTATATTGCTTTATACAAATTATAGTTCAATCATTTTAAATATAGATATAAATCTAGAGTGGTCTAAAATAGAGGTCCTTGGGCCATGGTCCACTACCTGTCCATGAGCTGTTCGGAACCAGGCCACAGAAGCGGCAGGCGAGCACCTGCATCCCCTACTTGTGTGAGCAGCGGGCAAGTGTGTATGTACATGCTCCATTTGTGTGAGTGGCAGGCACACGTTTGCCCATCAGTCTCATGGAACCATTCCTCCCCTTCCTCCAACTGCAAAGCTGGAAAGGTTGGGGAACTCTGGTCTACAAGAGGCTTTGCTAGAAAAGTGAAATGAGACACTGGTAACATTTGTGCTTCTAAACCTTTTTGAAAAAGGATCTGGTTCTAGCAAATAAATAATATAAAAAGTATGAAAATATTGAAAAGAAATAAGAACTTATCAAGCAATCTTCAGCTCATATTAAAAAAAATCTTTGTCTTCACTTTGCCTTTTGCAGAAATACAGAGTCAGTCACGCTTGGATGGATCCCGACGAGGCACTGGGAAAGATTGTCCATTCTGTGGAAAGTCCTTCAGATCTTCCCATCATCTCAAAGTTCACCTCCGTGTCCACACAGGTAAGAATCAGGAGCGGCAACATGAGGTAAGTAAGTATGGAAATAGATGGTAAGGTTCATTTGCCTACAACTTAACCTTTCACTTTAAATCATCTCTTCCAATCTAAATGATGCTGTATTGAAACTGATCCTCTTGAAGGTATATTACAGGAAGATCTTTTGGTTTAGATCACAAATTCCACTATCCAAATTGGGTTAACAACACCCTTCCTTCCATTAGCATGGTACATAACCAGAGCTGTCTTCAAGGACTGCAATTGCTGAGTTCCTGCTCTGAGATTCTTCACCATTGTTGCAAGTTTATTTGTGCTCTCTCTGTGCACGTTTGCAGTAATAAGAATGAGGCCAAAAAGCAGTTGTTTTTAAAAGTACTTTCCTTCTCAATGGTTGTATTTACAGAGCCCAGAGGCAGTGGCAAGCAAATGAAAAATGCTGACAGCAAGTTAAGCTGCCTTGTTCATGGGCCTCTTCATGCTGAGCATCACCCAGACGGAAGTCACTATGCATTAGACCAACTGAAATGTATACTATTAAAATATTCTTGTTCATTCTAGTAAAGGTTTTGCAAGAGAACTTCTGTAAAGATGTTTAGGGCTTTCTGCAGTCCTCACTTGTCTTATGGCAGGGTCCCTCTTAATCTCTCTAGGTACTTTTAAGGCAGTATTTAACTCTCCCCTTTTCCTACCTCACAGACTGTTATACAGAGAAAAGATCATTCCCAAATATGATGCTCTACTTCGAACAACAGACACACACACTTATACATGCACACATACATACATATACACACATCACACTGTGGATTGGGGTTTTTTTCCCCTTTGCTCATTAATTGCACAGAGAGGGTTTATGGCAAGATCTCTTCCATAAAATGTTACAGAGAAGATATTCACTCTCTGAAAGCTGTAATGCAGAAAGCTGATTTTGTTCATGGTAAAAAATGTGACGTTTTTATTCCTGTTTCATGGACTGGGAAAACTGAATCAGTCAGACACGTAAATGGAGTTTCTTGCCATATGTTGCAACCAACCAGGAAAAAAAAATCACACCAAAGAAAAGTAGTTACACATCATTGCTGTGCCAATTAATTTCTCCCCTTTTTTTCCCTATAGGTGAGCGCCCATACAAGTGCCCTCACTGTGACTATGCCGGCACTCAGTCTGGCTCACTCAAATATCACCTGCAGCGCCACCACCGGGAGCAAAAGAATGCTGCTGCAGCTGCTGCAGCAGCTGTAGCAACAATGGAACAGTGCCACATGCCCCTGGCCCCTACTGCAGTCCCTGCCTTTCCCCCTACACCGCTCACCAAGAGCCATGGGTCCTTCCTTCCTCTAGGTGGTGTGGGGGCAGCTCGGTCCCGCCAAAACCGTCGCAAGTCACTGCTAAATGGGAAGGCTGATTTCCAGCCATTGGATCTTTCTCTACGTCCAGCCCTGGCAGGAGGAGCCCTACACCGTTGCCAGTTTTGCCCCTTTGCCACTTCAGCTCCTGAGCTTATGGAGTTACACCTTCAAGTCCATCACAGCAGGAAAGCTCGTACCCGCCGCTGCTCTCACACAGCTCCTAAAGCCCAAGTGATGTTGGAGGAAGAAATGGTTGAGCTGAAAGAACCAGAATCCCCAAGCCCAAAGGGGAAGATTTCCAAGACACACAGTTTCTGGTCCTCTGAAGATCAGGAAGACTCTCGCCATCTCAAGGTGCCTCAGGGGAAACCAAGTTCTGAGGGAGCAATAATTGCTAGCCTTTCTTCTGAAGCTGCACTGAATCAGCAAGAATGGGAGAACCTATCACAAGACTCTGAGGAGCCAAATCCTGAGAAGGAATTGTCTGGCCCACTGGCCCCAAAAGGACCACATCAGGAGGCTTCGAAGACAGGTCAAGGCCTCATGGAATTACAGCTGGAGCCGGTACAGGCCTGAGTCTACTCTGCATATATAAACCAGTTCCGAATCTGTTTAGCTGTCATGATGACTCTCAACCAAGGGACCTGGGAATTGTAGCTCTGTTCTATCAATTGGATAATAATATTTCCAGATCTTTGAGAAGGACTTGATAGGCAGATAAAAATGTCAAATCCAGTCTAAATATCTGGCTGACTATGTGACAAAACCATAATTCATAATAATAATGCATAGAGCTACATTTCCCAAAGTTCATAGGGGCTTTGCAGAGCCCATAGCATAGTGGTAGAACACATGCTTTGCATGCAATCAAGTTCCATATTCAATATTTCCTTTCTATCTTCAAAATAAAAAAGTATCAGGGCCAGGAAAAGTCCCTACCTGTGATCTTGACTGGAGGCTACCTCCTAGAACAGGCAGTAAGAGGCTAGATGGACCAATGTCTGCCTCAAGAAAAAGCAGCTCTATAAGGCAGTGAAAGCAGTTTCAGACCTGTTTACATGTGTAGTATAGATTTGCAGAGACAGCTTGTGAGTGGTCACCTCACGTATGACAGGGTCATGCAGCCATCTGCAAGAGGTTTTGGAGTAAGACGTAGTAGAGTTATCGACTATTTTTTAAAATAATTCTCTCTATTTTTAACAGCAGCAAGACAAACATAGCAAGATACAGGGATTACCTGCCAAGCAGCTAAATAACAACACAAGAGCTCCAAGAGAAAAAAAAGACAAAACTACAACACAACCAAGTACTGACCTTGGAAGGTAAAAGCTGTAACTGCAGTGGAGCACTGGTTAAGGGCCAGGGAAAGCACAGCAAGGAGATTCAATTCATGCCTTGAGTTGATGGGGAAAATTGCAGTTTGGCTGAATGGGATTATAATCCTCTGCACAATCAAGAAAGATGTTTGCTGGGGGCTCCCAATTGCAAAAACAAAATACCCCAATGAACACCCTGCAGAGACTCTTGGTCAACATGAAGAAGACACGTTTAAAGGATATGCTGCTGATACTGGTGTCCCTGTCT
Organism: Grayia smithii; assembly: GCA_032468115.1. Taxonomy (NCBI): domain Eukaryota; kingdom Metazoa; phylum Chordata; class Lepidosauria; order Squamata; family Grayiidae; genus Grayia; species Grayia smithii. The sequence continues at coordinate 39,365 of JANHFM010004487.1, forward strand.
CCTCTCCATGCACTGGATATTTGAAAGGGCTGCTGTAGCAGTTCTATTTAGTCAAACAGGGTTTGGAGGTGATTATCACTGGGGTGTATTAGAGTTCAACCCCTTGTTTTCTCCTCAGTTCTGAGCTTGATGCTGCTTCTTTTAGGTGCCACCGTCTGAGGACCTGGCCCTTTGGGGATCCTACTGTTGGGACATGGAGGGTTGCTGGGCTTCATGGGGACAAGACTCCTGTAGTAGTTCTTGGAAGTTTTCTTTCTTTTTTTAAGGGGAGCATTTCTGCACTTGTAGCTTTTCTCACCATAGTGTTCATGTGGTGGGAGAAGCTGAGCTTGTCCAAATTCTCTATTTTCCAATTATTCATATCCCAGGAGCCCTGTCCCCATTACCCTGCCATATCTCCTATAGGCAGGGCAGGCTTCACCAACCATTCTTGGCCCAAGGGGATTTCAAGCACCTGGGATGCAGCTTTGTCTCATCAAATCCAGGTGCTTCAGCCTCTCATGTTCCCGTAGCAAGCTACCTGATGCCAGTATCTTATCTCCGTAGCGACCCAGCAACAGAGCTGTGTTTCTGTAGTGACCTGGCATATCAGGGTACTTGACAACTTCTAGAGTTTTCTATTTTTTTATTGTTTTCTTGTAGAAAATTTGAAACTGGAAATAAAAATTACATTGAAAAATTATGTACAGCTTGTACGTGTCTGCATTTTAAAACAATATCTTAAGCAACCATAGATTGTGCTATAATTTCCTCAAATCATTTTCTTAAGAAAGCCTTTCCCTTCCCTTGAAGGATTAAATCGAATTCCCTGAGAACCATAAACATAAGAAGCTAGCACAACTGATCTTCCACTTCCACTTATTTTAGCTGCCTCTTCTTTCTATTTGAGTTGCTGATCCTTTCTTTTTCCTTTTTTTTAATCCTCCCCCTTTTAAACCTTTTTCTTCTAAATTACACAAGCACAAAATTTGCAGAGGCATGCATGAAGGAGGTGAGTGGCTGGGACAAATGAGGAAACCAGCATTTAGTAAACTGCATGAGGCCAGCTGAAGCTTGACTCAAAGGGAGTATTATTTTTTAAATGCTGAATTACTAACTTCTCCTAATAATCTTTATGATAAACTTGGCAAAAAGTGGATGGGCAGTATTATCCACATTTTAAAAATTCAAACATCTGAAACAGAGCAAAAATCATTTTCCAATTCTGGTTCTGTAAGCACAGAATGCATTTCTTTAAATAGCAATATGCTGTTCTCTGTGTGGGCTTATAGGCAATGTTTTCAATTACATTTTTAAAGTCTGATTAAAAACAGATGGAAAATCTAGCCATAGAAACTCATTATTTGGCTCACTTAATACATTAAACCATATTTTACTGAAAAAAATCAGTTGTTTCAATGATCTCATTGAGCTAAGTCACAAACAGGGTTGTCACACGTGACCAGCAAAAATCCAGGCAACAACTAGATGAAGCAAAGGGATATACAGTGATACCTCGATGCTAGCCATTAATTGGTTCTGGGAGGTGCAATGAATACCAAAAATGATGAGTACCAAACAATTTTTTCCCATAAGGAATAATGTACCATAAATAAAGGTAATGCATTCCCAAACCAAAGATAATGCACATTTTTAAGGCAATATGTAAACAGATAGGGTTGTATATTATTACTTTACATAAGGAATAAAACCTAAAAAGTAATAAACGCTTAGATTAAATAAAATAAAAACTTTATTTTACCTGTACTGATGGGGAATACAAAAATACCCAAAATGACCACACAAGACTGCAAGGGGATGTACACATGGCAAGACTTACCATGTGATTAATGTGTCATTCTTTGTTTCGGATGGAAAAGATAGCGAGTCACGAGGCAAACGAAACCAACAGACTCTAGCTTGTGTGTTGAGTATCAAATAAACAACAAGTACTGGGACAAAATGTTCTTCTGAAAATGTGCTGAGTACTGTTAGAAAAAAATTCCTTCTAGGTTCAGCTCCAAGTGGGGAAAAAGACACTGGAAACATGGAGACTGCTTGGAAAGATGGT